>OLKM01001779.1:10000-59341 GCA_900291075.1 Melanogrammus aeglefinus | reverse complement strand
TTTTATATCGTCTGTAAGTATATGCAATTGTTTTAGATATCTATATATAATTCAACATCTTCTCCCATGGCCTCAGATGCTTATCGGACAACCCCCAAGTGTGGTCCAGACCCCCAGGTTGGGAACCACTGCTTTAAGTGGTGTAACTCCCAGTTGTAACTCTCTCTCTCCCCCCTCGCCCCCCAGGCTCCGGCCAACATGAAGTCAGTGTTGCAGGCCGGCTGGCTGCTCACCGTCGCCTTCGGCAACGTCATCGTGCTGATCGTGGCGGAGGGGGGGGGCCTGGAACAGGTGAGTAAGCCTATGGGAACAGTTGGAGCGTTGGGAACACCTCTCTTGGGCTAGCATAGGAATTGTTAACGCTGCACCCGACACACCTCACGTTTGACTAAATGTGTCCTGAACATACATTCCACAGGCAACGTCGGGTGTCTTTAGACATGGAATTTGACATCATTTTGTGACATTCCATGAGAGAGATGAGGTTAAAAGTTAACCTTGAGTGGTGAATGGTTGACGTACGTGTTAAACACTGATAAAGGCCTGCCAGAACAGCCACCTTGATTTTGCTCATTAAAACCCAAACGATCGCCTATTGTTGTTGGCTGAACTCTTACCCATACAGCCACAGTAGAGAGAGAGTACTGTGTCAGTACTACTGATCCATAGCGGTCTTCCTCTGCTGTTTGCAGTGGGCGGAGTTTGTGTTGTTTGCGGGTCTGCTGGTGGCGGTGTGCATCATCTTCTCCATCATGGCATACTTCTACACCTACGTGGACCCGAGTCAGCTGGACAGACTGCACCAGGAGGATGCTGCGAAGGGAGAGAGCGAGGACGAGCTGAAGATGACCGAGAAGATGACCAAACTATAAACTCGGCCCACCGCCTTCCAACCTTTGGCCCTGTTCGGATTGGTCCGCCGGTGCCCCTATGTAGCTCACTATTTGGGCGAGTCGCCATTTTGTAATACTGTCCGAAATATGATTGGACGAATCTGGATCCCTTTATAGTGCACTACTTAATAATGCCGTTAATGCAACCTCCGAGAAGTTTAGACCTGCCCGTGTGCACTCATTTCAGTACTATCTCCCATGATGCATAGCGGTTTTTATTGTCATCAGATTCACCCAATAGAGATGTCGCATACATGATATGTAAATTAGCTGTCACAGGGCGACATCGAACATGTTTCAGCGACTAATACACGTCACACTTATAGACTTCAGGTACGTATTTAGTGTCGGACTTTCATACTTCTTCCCTAATTATTGCACAGGGATTAGAAATTGAGGGCAGGAGGTGAGTACTGCCAATGTCTTAACCAACTCCCAAGTCTCTGCTTTGACTCAAAGTGTGCCTAGGAAAGGCAATTACAGTGCTCTGCAATCCCAGTTTCCAGGGATTGGTTTTGGTAATTAATTATATTGTCGACTTACTTTATTTGTGACGTTTACATGTAAAGATGGGATGAATATTTTTTTGTTTCTTGTTTATCGTATGACCAGTGATGAAACGTCAATGCGAATCTGCGATTCTATTTTTACATTTTAACATGTTGATTTATATTTTTAATGACTTTTGGGTTTGTTGCGCCAGAAATTATACTTTAAAATGTTGCACAAAACATAGATTTTAGCTTTCTAAAATCACTTTGAATGGCTCTTTATAATAACAATAATAATGATGGATTGAATTTATATAGCGGTTTTCTAGACATTCAAAGACGCTTTACAGTGAAGACCGTGGGGACAGTGGGGACCTCACTAACCACCACCAGTGTGGAGCACCCACTTGGGTGATGCACGGCAGCCAATCTGCGCCACAACGCTCCCCACACACCAGCTTGAGGTGGAGAGTGAGGGAATTAATGAGTCAGCCAATTATACAGGAGGATGGGATCTTTTATGACCTCAGTGAGTCAGGACCTCAGTTGTACGTCTCCTCCGAAGGACTTTAACCTTGTTTCCTATTGTGTACTTTGGTATTAATCATCTTAATTAGAGAACTATTCACATACTAAAGGATTGCCTTTGACTGAACACATATTTTGCCTACATTATGGATAAATGAGACCTTGCTGCTTTCCAGTATTTGATGTTAAATCATTGTTATAAGGCTTGGACACCACTCTGTAGAATGTCTTTTTTATTTTTTTTAAGAAAACAAATGTATAAAATGTATGCAATAATTAACATTAATTTTCCAATTAACGCTGCGTCAATTCAAAGTTCCTGGAGAACCCTGACAAATGTTCTGCAATAAAAAAGTACAGGTACATGTCAGCTGTTAGCATTGGACAAGCATCAACCAATCACAAAACCATTACAATCTGCTGTTGCTGTTGCAAGCAATGCTCTGATTACTATACGAGGAGTGAGTAAAGGAATTTCCCACTAACAATGTCGAGGTAACAACTTTTAACATCTTTAAATGAAAAACAACATTGTGGATTTATTTTTTCTTCCTGATGCCGAATTAGGTTGTGTCAACAAGGCATTTGTCTGCAAAACCCAGGAACTTGCTTATATTTATTCCCATATTTACTCGATCGGCTTATGAATTGCTCAATTAATCCTCAGTAATTTCCTCCAACTGTTCGTATTTTTTTTTTATATCAGAAGTTTGGAAAACTGCTATCTCGGGGGGAAGCATTTCACTCCTTAAACACAGCCAAAGTGGCCATTAAAGGGATGTTTTTAAACCATGGGTTTCTGATCCTGCCAAGCAGTGGACTGGGGTCAAAATCTTAACCTGTCAAGAGGAAGCTCAGCACCTCATTTGTGTCCTGACACCTACCCCTCTAGCTAATCGCTGACCCTAAACAGGAGTCATTCGCGTCAAAGCCTCTTTAATAAACAAACAATAAGCATGAGGACTGGTTTGATGCTCCTTTGAAAACAATTCTCTCCTCCACAATCACAACACAAATAAGTCCCATGTGTCATTTACTGTGGATCGAAACCTGAACGATGTGCGGGTGTGACCCCGGGGCGTCTCCAGCTCCGCTTCTCCAACAACAGCTCTGTGACGCGGCTTATGACATCAGGATGCACCAGGCAGTCTAATAGGTCATTGGTGGTGATTGGCACCGCATCTCCCGCCCCCTGTACCTGACCCTGCTCAGTGGCGTGCCCCCCGAACCCGTCAGCTCCGACAGGGTGGTCTGCCGAGGACCCCGACAGTTTGGCCTGCTTGGTTGGTGTTTCGGCGGAACAGGTCGCGTCGTAGCCGGGGGTGTCTTCATGAGGGGTGCAGGACACCAGGACCAGGTGTGGCCCAAAGGCAGCGGTAATAGGCGTAGGTTCCACGGCCGGGTCAGCGGCCCGACCGGCGGAGTCTCGTTTCAGGGCTTTCGTTTTGGTCGGCGGTTGTTGCGTGCACGCCTGCACTGCCAGGTTCAGGCACTGCATGTTCTCCTCGTGAGTTGCCACTCCGTCCTGCAAAGGATGACGGACAATAAAAGTGGTTAGCGGTGGCATTCGATTGTGCTTCAGCCGGTTTGGCATTACTTTTGTTTGAGACGATGCACTTAAAGAGAGATCCGATGCGAATCTACAGACTACATCAGTGTCTGACAGCGTGTCGTTAGTCGAACGACAAGCCAAGTATTGATTCAGATTGTAATCCTTTATTAATTAGCGTTGTATTAGTGTCATCTCCCAGGATTTTGGCCGGCCGAGTTTAAACTTTCAGTGAACTCGGGTATCTTCTCTCCCTCTGGATCCCGTTCCTATCAGAAATCCCCTAAGCTCTTCCTGAACAGCAAATCACTGCCTGCACGTTTTGAAGCACTGAGACACCATCTGTGCTGCGGTGGACGGCAGAGTGGAGGGGGGGTTGTGTGAAGGGTGGAGGCTACTGCCACTCATCCTGGTCTCGGTTGCACTAAGAGGATCCTCGAAAGAGCTTTTGCTTATCTTCTTTCAAACAAACATTAAAATAGAGCTTCATGTGAAATTGCTATGCAAGCAGCAGCCGACAGGCACCAGAAAGACGTGTATACATGACAGCCTTTTAAGCCTGAGGCAGTAAATACATAACTCTTGTGTGAAGACGATGTTCCTAGGATAAACCGGCTTAATCGCAAGCATGTTATCAGTGGAGATACAAATAATGTATGCATAATTCTTCATTCGCAACTTGATCCATTTGGCTAGACATCTCAAAAGTGATTGTGTGCGTTTCAACACACAACACAGACCGCTTGGCTCCTGCCAACGCTGTGGAATGGATTTTTGTGTGTTGTAGCCGAAGACGAAGACAAGTCATGTAAACAACACCCCCCCTCTCTCCGTCTGGATGCCTCTACCTCGGTGGGGTTGAGCCACGTGTCGCGGTTGTCATGGCTGGGCGCTGCTTTCAGCGCGCACACCACCGCCTTGGTCACGGCCTCGCTGACCCTCGCCTCGTCGTCCACTTCCTGTCACGGGAGAGAGAGTCAACAAAGGCCGGTCAGTCTGGGTGGGGAGGGGAGGAACGGACAGACGGACACAGGTCGGGGAGCAAGGCGTGGCGCACAGAGAGGATAGAGCATGGGTACGATGTGAAAGAGAGATGGAGGGTAGTCGGGAGTGGGGGCACATCAGTGACCTTGCAGGGAGGGACGGCCCAGTTGAATAAATTGTTCCCTGGCAGAGGCTGGGCTTCTTCTGCTGCAGGCCCTCTAATGCACACACGCACACAAACTCTGAAGGAATATTCACATACACACACACACAATAATTGTGGATGTGCCAATGCACACACACACACACACACACACACACACACACCACACCATAATGACAGTGTGAATCCTTCACTACAGGACGTGTTCATTGCTCAGATTGGGGAGGCGCCGTCGGATGGCAGCACTTAGCGCTGTGAGCATCAGCCATCCGTTAGCCCGGGCGCTCTTTCAAAGTAAATTGGCTCCCCTCAAAATTATCATTTTTCGCCTGAAGAGCCCCTTTCATTTTGAGGTAAAGTATCAGACATCAGTCGTCTTCATAGAAAGCAGTAAGTGTTTGTTCCGTGGATAAGGCGCGGGGGGGGGGGGGGGTTGTTAGCTTACCAGCTCTATCCAGGTGTTGACGCTAACAGTGACCGTATCCAAGGACTCCACATAGTGCCACCAGTGTCTGGGGACGTACAGCACCTGTTGGGGTGATTTAACTTTGTCCTTAGAATTGCTATTGTTCAGCAATTACAGATGATGCAATCATGCAGACAATCCACTAGGTGGCAGTACATCACCTTTTCCAGCCTAGCACCCAGTTCCCTCTAATCTGTGACTCCAATCTCTTTTCGAATGAGATGGCTTCATTGATTCATCGACACGCAGTGGTATGAAAGGAGCACAGCTCTGCTTTGTATGATTTTGCTGAAATATGTTAAGCTTTCCAATAGTGTAATCGCTGTGCACTCAGTATCTCATTTGTGTTGGCAGCTGACATATTGCCAAGTGCCTTGGCGTTGATAGGGCCCATTTGGACTGATCAAGGCTTATTAAAATCATAGCTGAGAAATGGTGGGTATTGGGTAATGTGAACAATTTGACAAAAAGACAAAAGCACTAAATTAACTAACTTCATAATAACTGATAATTCAAAATGAAAAACATGAAAAACATAAAAACAAAAACTTAGTATGCCTCCTCACATTATACGAGTTTAAAAGATACCATGTGACTGCGGAGAAGGGTAGCGGTGATAAGAGAGAGTGTGTGGTGCAACGGGGGACTTCTGAGGTAGCCCATGACGACAGCGAGGATAAGGATAGAAAGCTAACTTCTATGTCGATGCAATGTTTTGACTTTTGGGAAAAGGTGTCTTGCTGAAATCTCAGCAGCACTGTGTCAGAAATGGTGGACGAGAAGGGCTGGTGTGAGGGTGGGGATTGGACAGAGACACCCAGGTTGAGGGTTATAGGATAATGGTATGCCCCTGGCCCTGACTCCCACTCGCTGCTTTCCTTCTTACCAGACTGCTACTGGAGGATAAAGTGAGGTAACGGTGACCGAATGATAGTCGAGCAACTGGCTGAGATTGCACTCGTAAACAAATTAACATACAAGGCAACCAGATGAGGATAAGGGTCTGTGTTAGATGCAATGCATACCGATCAGGCCCGTTCAGCTAATATCTGCCAGGGTGTTTCAGAACATAGTTATAGTTTTAATGAGCATACCTCAGCCCATTAAAAAAAGCTAAGCACAAAAAATACCATAAAGACCAATATTATTTCTGCTTAACATCACGAGGACATCGCCTGATGAGCAATGAAATACATTGTTATGAGTACGTACTCATTGACAAAAGTCATTTATCACATGCGACAAATTCTGTGACTGCATATCTCTCTGCACAGTTGACTTAACCGACATTTCACTTCCTCACACTCTTGGGTTTAAAATGCGAGTCAACACTGTCGCCGAGTTGCAATACTAAAGAAGCAGAGGCATTGAAAGTCAAAAGTTCCTAGATTTAGCTTATGCCAGAGTTTCACCGAATGGTTCAAACAAGGCGGCTCAGAGTAAAGGCTTAGTTATGGTTCCACGTTGACGCAACACAAGGGGGTTTACGGACCCATTACGTCCTTGCGGACTCTCCTTGTGTCCACCGCGAGGGCCTGACCTGTGCCACCCAAAAATTGTAACCTTGTGTCAAGGCGACGCAGCAGCAAGTGCTGTGATTGGTCCGCACACTAAAACCCGACGCAGAACGTAAAACAGGTTCACGACTGCGTCGAAGCGTCTGCACTGTTGTGTTGCGTCGACGTGGAGCCATAACTGAGCCTTTAGAGAGGCATGGCATGGCTTTTAGTTTCTAAACCCGAGCTACGGAGGCTTCCATCTGTGTGATGGACGGAGGGAGGGAGGGAGGGAGGGAGGGAGGAGGAGGAGGGGAGGGAGGGAGGGAGGGCGGGGCCCGGGGCTGACCTGTCCAGGCTGCAGGGTGACCCGGTGGGGCCTGGCCGTCCTGAAGGCCGGGAACCTGGCCAGGTCGGGGCGGACCACGTCCACCCGGCTGAAGACGCTGGACTCCTCGTAGGGGATCCGGGTGGGGTACATGCTGGCCGTGTCCTCTGGAGGAAACAGGTACCAGCGCTTCCTGTTTCACGACGAGTGAGAGAGGAGAAGTGAGAGAGGACGACAAGAGAAGCAGAGCCGTCACTTGGTGGGACCCGTATAACAAACGATCGAGGCTCACAATACCGATGAACTCGATACACAGAATACAATTGGACAAGTAACTACAATGGGACTGACGGCACGATCAAACTGATAAAGGAGGGCCACTTCCACTCCTCAAATGAGGACATCCCAATCCGTCTCTAAACCCAACATTTTTACTGTGTTCCTCCGTTCCCTGGATTGTTCCATTGTTCTAGACCTCTGTGGCGCTTTCAACGGCATTGACGTGCTCGACTGCTCCAATTCAATCCAAGTTCGTCTGTGTCACGACACCGCGATCACAAAAGCTCTGTGAGCTTTAAGGATTCCTCAGCATTCTGTTAAGATTCCTTCTACGGATCAACAGCGACAGAGAACCATCACAGTCATTTCTTTGCCTATTGAAATGACCCCCGAGACCCAATTACCGGGTATAAGATAAGAAATGTGCTTGCTTGAGAAAGTAAAAGGAGAGAGATAAGATACAAATTGATATATTTTCCTCTTTCTGTCAGGAGACCTCCATACCACAATAGGGCCTGTGTCTAACGTAATCTAGTCACCTTCTCTCCTTCTCTCAAGGCGGTCGGCCTCAATGTATTTTTCCTGGCTTTAGACACACACACACACACACACACACACACACACACACACACACACACACACACACACACACACACACACACACACACACACACACACACACACACACACACACACACACACACACACACACACACACCTTTCAGCCCTAGAATACCCATTGGTGAAAGGATTTGTCTCGTCAAGGATTGGTTAGCATACATCTTGAATCAAGCGCACACACACACGAGCACATGCACAAACACACAGACAGATTCCAGTCATATATCATCAGCCCCTTATCATGACAGCTTAGCGGCTGAGGTCTAACAGCAGACGGACAGGAACGTTTAGCCCACACTTGGCGCTGGTTAACCTCACCTTCCTTTAGGGCTGCTAGATTATGAAAAAATCCTAATCACAATCATTTTGGTCAATATTGAAATCACGATATTCAAACGATTATTTTTTAGTTTGAAAATATGTATTTACCATGTCTTTCCCAAAAAAACACTTTGTAACTGAGAAGTTTGAAAGTTTGCCTTGAAAAATACACAAAATGGTCAAATAGAAAATGTTCAAATCTAAAATAATGTGCAGATATGTATCCAGCTGTTAAAACATTTAATGAAAAAACAAACAAACGAAAATGTTTCAACTCGATCATATTAGTTTTGTGAAAATCGAAATCACGATCAAAATTCAATTAATCGCCCAGCCCCACCTTCCTTGCACCTGCAGCACCAGGTTGAAGCCGTACGAGTCCAGGTGACATGGGGTGTTGGCACCCTGGGTGCCGATCCACAGGGTGCTGGCTTGCCCGTCGCGCCCCTCAAAGCCAAAGTCGGACCACCTGACATCCTAAGAGAAAAACATACGTGATAAGTGCCGTGTCCGATGTGACTGGTCGATTGGAGCTGTCATGGGATTGATTTAAATTACAGGTTAGCGGAAAGGACAATGACAAAAGACGACGGCGTCGATCACAGTGGGCAAATATCTCCGTAGGAGGGGAGTAAAAAAAGACTAGACCCCCGATCTCTGTGTTGTGTGGAACATTAAAGCCTTTGAGATGAATACCGTTGTTGAACAGACCAAGAAATAGCATAGCAGCAAGTATTCCGAGATCCGCTTACAATGGAACAGCAATCTGTGATTAGCATAAATTTGAACCGTTCACTGAAAACATCCTCAGAATGTCAAGAACAAAACAATAGATGGAAAACACTTTTGCTTTCTTCGGTGTATGCATTCTGAAGTTAAGAGGTAGACTCTGGATGTATAACCCACCCCCTGTTTCCATAATGGAGCGCTTGTTCTTGTGAGCGTGCTACCCCAATGCATTACTTTGTTAACAACCCAAAAGATTAACTTTGTCTGCCCTACGTCTGTGCATCTGCTCATGTGTCCCGCAAAACATTGTAAATCACCAACGAGCAGCTATTGACTCAGAGGGTGCCCCCCTGAAACACATTACACTGACGCGAGGATAAAGTAACTGCAGGCAGAAAGGTTGGGATGACCCCTAGTTTGTCTGATTCTCAATAACAGCTTCAAGGCAGACCACTTACAGAAAAGGATTAAACAGACCAATATTTAATAGTATTTTCTTCAACCTCACCCGCTTTCCTTTTAAAGTTAACAGGAAACTGGCAGAAAATTAACATTCAACCGAAAATGAGCCATCATCAGAACAGGATAGCTGGTACCTGAAACTTTGAAGGCGTCTCCTGGAAGAGGTGAGCAATGTACTTGTAGTCAGCGTAGGCCCAGTACTCCGAGAAGGGGTAGGCGGCAAAAGATCCCACAGCCGCCTCACTGTGGTCACTGGTCCATCTGAGAAACTGGGCCAGGTTAGCCTCTACATAGGCACACTGTGTCTCAAACAAAGGCCCTTTGAACCAAGACAATGAGGGGGGGGGAAGAGGGAGAGAGAGAGAGAGAGAGAGAGAGAGAGAGAGAGAGAGAGAGAGAGAGAGAGAGAGAAGTTCTTAGAAGAGAAGAGAGAGAGAGAGAGAGAGAGAGAGAGAGAGAGAGAGAGAGAGAGAGAGAGAGAAATTCTGTATGAATCAAGCAATTCACGTGGTTCGGTTCTATGTAAATATCGTGATCATTTATCGATTACAATTGAACAATTGTAATGTATTATTTATGCCATGTTTTGGTGTGCATCGTACAAAATGTGATCAGTGCTGACTAAACACTAGTACAGAGTTGGAAGAGAGGTTCAAAGTTAGAATACAATGACCGCACATCAAATAGTTTATAGGCAGTCCAAATGTTGTCGCAGTTGGTTAAGCACAGTAATTGCAATACCAGGACTGCACATTCAATCGTCCCCCATTGTAACCAATTAAAAATGTCTTCCAAATGTTATTGAAGTCAATAAAGTGTCCTCTGACTAAAAGTGAAGTGGATTGATTTATTCAGGTACATTTGGTATTATTATTTTGATATCGAATTGGTTTTTGGTCTTACAATTAGTTTCATCTTTTCGACCAAGCCTGAATCTGATGCGCTTGTCTCCCAGGGAAACAGCCAATTGGTCGACGCTCCAGTTGCAAACTGGCCAATCAGAAGCCATGTTTAGGAAGACGGCGGGCTGCTGTAAACCATCCTGGATCCTCCGGGCCTCCGTGGGGCTGAACGGCTTGACGTTAGCTCGGCTTGCCATGGCCCTTACTAGTAGGACAGTGTATTAAACGAATAACACTAAGGCTGGATACAGGTCAATCTATGTAATGACAGTATGATATGTCTCTGTCATTACTCAATGGCCGAAGATGACGCGAATTAAGGCACTTCCAACCAGTTCAGATCGCTCAAAATAAAGTCAATCAATGATATTGTATGTTTTAAGTAGTTCCGATTAGCTCCTTAATATAGATGTGTCTTAAAATAGTGTGGTCTCAAATCCTCTTCCCGGATTTGTGAGAGGTAGAGACCCTATTTAGATTTATTGAACGCTACTGGAGAAAGTGTCTCCCCTTACACAACGCGTTGCGCGGGATGAACGTAACACCTCGGAGGAAGTAAATAAATTCACGTGAACGTCTGCTGGACTTCCAACGTTGCCTACGGTGAAAGTCCCTCCATTGTGGCTCTGTTGACGCGGAGAAGGACCGTTCAAGCCGCTAGAGTGAACGATCCAAAATGGCGGCAACAGGAGCACAGTTTTCAGACTGTGTATACGACTTCCGCTTAGACATGCGCACTAGCGTCACGTGGATGGTAAACCGACAACGGTTGTTATTGTTTCTGGGGGGGGGAACAAAAAAAAGTAAATAACGAAGTATTTCCCGTCGTATTATTGATACGGACACTGCCATCGAACTGAGAGTACAACACCATGGGCACCGCATCGAGCGACCAAGCCGAAAGGGAACCTCTTCTGTCCCCGTCAAGCACGGAGACAAATAACCTGCCAGTGTACAGCAGAGTGTATGGGAGAAGATGGCTGGTGTTGACATTGTTTTCCCTTCTGGGATTCTTGCAAGGGATGGTGTGGAACTCATGGGGTCCGATCCAGAACTCAGCCACGCGTGCTTTTGGTTTCACCAAGTCCGACATCGCGGTCCTGGTTCTGTGGGGTCCGGTGGGCTACATCCCCTGGCTGCTCTTCATGTGGCTGATGGATAATAAAGGTGAGTTTTCTTTAGTAGGTTCATTACGTTGTCCGACCATGTCCTTGATTTTCATGCCTGATTTGTTTTCAGGGATTTTTTAGGGGGATGATTTATAATCATAGTCCGATGTTGAGCCAATGTTCCTCGAAATTATTTTGAAAAATATGTATGCCCTGTATTGTAGTGCACTGATTATATTTAAAGCTATATGACTAGTCCTGATTACAATCTACCTGAGTCAAACTCCATAAAGCTGCCATACCAGCCTTTGCCTTAGGTCCATTGATCAAAACCAGCTCAATCAACGGGTTCTGAAGTGTGCTTTCATTTAGGACTTTGTGTTCTAGGCTAGGTTACAATAACTTGCATCTACACTATTATAACAGTGAGGATTTCATGACTTCCCAGATCTTATCACACATTCTGTCAACGGAAATAATGTCAACCCACACAGATCAATGGAACAACACAAGAGATCAGTCGTGTAGTTTCCAATAACACCTCATCGCAATATCTCAGGAGAGCACCCAGAAGAGTTGTCTAATGGGAATTTTGCGTATCAGAAGTGCTCACTCATTTGGAAAATTCACCACAAAATTTCTAATACCACAAACCAATGTGATACTTAAGATGGGTCCTAAACCAGTTCCTCTGCATCAGCTGACTGGAAGGTGAAGATCATGCACACACTTGTCAGATGACACTACAACACAGCAACAGCAGTGTGGTAACTAGGTAAACACAGCTAGTACGCCTAGCAACAACTTGTTATGCAGATTCATTCTTTGGCTAGGTCTAGGTCGGACTATGTTGATCTAAACCAAGGTAGGTCTAGCACATTAGTTGTTGTGAGATTGGAGTATGAAATAAAAGATTAGCCCCCATGTTGCTAGGGTAGCGGCTTGTTTGTGCGTTATCTCTGACAGCCCTGTCTACACATTTCCTCAACATGTTGTGGTAATCTGGTAGTCGTTATTAAGAAAATATAGTTATTTTCTCTCACACATATGTTCAAGGGAGGTTATATTTGAATGTTGCTTGCAGTTAGGCTCTCAACAATTGAATATGTGCAAGCAATGCTTCACACAAGCAAATAAGTGTGAGGCCTCAGTGGGATTTTTGAGACACCCAATCATAATGATACACACACACACACACACACACACACACACACACACACACACACACACACACACACACACACACACACACACACACACACCACACAACACACACACACACACACCATGTGTGAAAGACATTTCAGTTTGTATCAAACCTGGTGAGACCAACCTTGAGACCAAGAGATTTGGTTGAAAGACTTATCAAATTATTTGTTTCTTGTTGTCTTGAACAACACTGCTGTGTGTGTGTGTTGTGTTGTGTGTGTGTGTGTGTGTGTGTGGTGTGTTGTGTGTGTGTGTGTGTGTGTGTGTGTGTGTGTGTGTGTGTGTGTGTGTGTGTGTGTGTGTGTGTGTGCACTGTATGCACTGTATGCACTGTGCACTGTGTGATTGGGAGATAGAGCATGATTGAAGCAGAGTGTGGTGTGTGTGTGTGTGTGTGGTGTGTGTGTGTTGTGTGTGTGTGTGTGTGTGTGTGTGTGTGTGTGTGTGTGTGTGTGTGTGTGTGTGTGTGTGTGTTCATGGCTGCTCTTCAGCCATAAAGAAGAGCAGGGCCCTGTTAATGTAATGTTTATCAAAGGTCACACACATGCTGAGGGTGGCAAGATATATCAGAGAAAGCTGCTGGACCCAGTTAATGGACATTTTATAAAGAAGGTTACTTTCTCTTGGTTGAACGGCAGTTCAAGCTTTGAAGTTCAAAGCTTTACATTCATATACGATATGTGTGGCTTTTTTGATGGAGGTTCTGTTCTCGGTCAAAAAAAGATTCCCTGTTTATATTAAAGGCCACACAACCTGCCATACGATAATAAATATAAAACTTATAAAACTTGAATTCATATTATTTTATTATTCAATATTGCAAGAATAATCTTTTCCCAGTCATCTATTATGACTGCCATTACACTCAAACTTTCACCAAGCCTTTGAAAAGGTCCTTCTGATTTAATATTAAAGAGTCAGGCTCCTGAAATATGGTCTGTCATCACTAGGATTTCGGATCACGAGACACAGTGTGTGTTTGTGGAGGGATTAGTCATCGTCGCCAGACTCTGGTTAAGACCCCTTCACTCCGATGACAGCCTACATTGTGTAACTTTGTTGGTAGAGAAATGAAAAAACACGTGAAACACACTTTTATTATGGCAAGTCGTATCCTCCAAGAATATGAAAGCCGGACATTCAAACAAAGGGAAACCAAACCCTCTTGCCTAAAAGTCAAAGACTACATATTGGCTGGTCAGAGTAAGCTGCACCAGTGGAAAAAAAGGAAATGGAAATGGAGAGTTCCCTTTTAAATATATGAGAAACTGAGAGTGTCCCTTTTTTAGGCAACGAGGATTCTTCCCATTTTTGTTAAGGCTGTAGTTTATGTGAAGACAGGGTTGGGGGTGGAATCTTAGTGAACAGTGGCGATTGGGTCGGTGCTTTTTGTTAATGCATCTTGGCCAATCTGTTCCAATACACACAGTCCCTTAGCCTTGTGAGACTGTCCTTATCTCACACGTTCACATTCTGTATCTTGCTGCAGGCCAGGCCCTGATCCCTCGACCCCTTAAACATTTTAAACGCTTAGGACCAATTATTTCTTGTGGGGAGGGTGGTTCAGTCCGTAGCGTACAATGGCCAAGGAAAACCCAAGGAAAGTGTAGTAATATAAGAAGCAATAAAAAAATAAAAATAGGTTCTGAGTATCTGAAATAGACTCATAACAATGTTAAAAGATGAACAGAAATCTGAGAGGGAAGGCTTTTCTCAGAGGACAATATATGTTTTGCTTGACTGATGTGGCACGAGAAGAGAACAAGAGCATCACTCTGATTGGCTGAAGCGTTCAGAGCAACGTTAGACAGCGGCCATATTTTGAAACCCATCGATGTCCAGGCAAGGCCAGACTGAGGTTCATTGCAGAACGCCAACTTGACTGTCTTGAGTGTTGTCACGCGGGCTGAGTGTTTCCTGTGTGTGTTCCAGGTCTCCGCGTGTCCCTCCTGCTGTCAGCGTTCTTAATGCTACTGGGCTCTGCGCTACGCAGCGTTCCTCTGGAGGAGGAACCACTGCGGCGATGGTAAGACCGCAGCGACAAAGCCTTTTTCAGCCGATGGGTCAACCGGAACCGGTATTAGTGACTCCTCGGATTGTACACAAGGCATTTGAAGGCCCTTAGACAAACCCTTGCCTTACCTACTGTATAACTCGAGGCCATTGTCTCAACTGGCATTGCCTTGCAAGCGACCTAGCTGAAACCTATGTCTTTGACTGCTACTAACTACGGTACTTTAACTTGAATAGTAGGTGTTTGCCTGTCAGGCGTCATCATAAAGTTCAATTGAACACCTTCATGGGAAATATGGGAAACTTTTGAGAATAGAAGAATTCCTTTACCTCGTATATATTTTTCTCTGTATGCATGTGTGAATTGAGGTCAATGACTTCCTACATTTGACAAACAGTCAGAGCGAAATTCATAGGAATGATTAATGCAGTACTTCTAACACTATTTTGTGCTATATATATATATATATATATATATATATATATATATATTATATATATATATATATATATATATTATTCTTTGTTACATTTTGTGACTGCAAGCCTGCTTATCAGTCAAACACACTGAAAACACACTGCCTTTTATTTAACACAGGCATAGAAAAATAAGAGAAATTGTGAGGATCAAATGTTCAGCATTTGCGGTTGAGTTTCATGTTCTTCTTTGTGGAGTGCAGGGTCTTGGGTAAAGTCATTTTAATTATAATGTGTGTTTGTGGGGACGGAATTATATTCACTATCCTATTCTTAATCTTTCTTCCAATGCATTGTGCATTCATCAATGCGGTAGCAAATTATTTCAACATAGAAGGGAAACATTGAAAGCGTTTCCACACCATGAATTCAGGGAATGTGGAAGTAGGAAAGTCTTTCAGTTTTATAATGATTGGACCTTTTTTTCTAAAGTATGTAGGTTAAAGGTTATTATGGTCTCTGACCTCATAACAAATAGACTATAAAGTAAATCGAAGCTTCAGCTAATTTGGGCCAAATTGATTTATTTTTCATTATTTCATTTCATCCTGTTGCTTAATTGAACCCTTACATTTCCAATGTGGAGTATTGACAGCATGAACGGTTTAGTCGGCTGCTTTTTTTAAACTGCATGTCAAAGACAGTGTTTACGTCCTTCCATTCTCCTTACGTCTCATGCCAACTGTTTAGAAAGCACGACATCACTCTCCCCTTAATATTCTACCCTGACTGATGGTATTGGAGCTGGTTGCCGTATTAGAGTTAGGCTGCAGAATAAAAAGGTTTCATAATAAAGGTTTGAATTTTTAGGACCCTGGCCCGTGGCCCATCTCACAGTGGGGGTCAGGGCCAGGCCTCAGACACAGGGAAAGAGGGGTGCGTCCGAGTCATAGTGGCGCCACCAATTAATTACAGAGATATGGATGTGCTTGCAGAGTAGCCAATGGCTGTCCTCCCAGACTGCCCCCACAGTATATCTTCCTGCACATCAGCCTCAGCGAGCAAGGTTATTCTTAGTCTTTATCCGGTCCATCCCAATTCTTTTCTCCGTGGGGTTGTGAAAATGCAGATATAATGTGTGTTTAATCTTCGTCATTATTACCGGTTTTCATTATCCTGTGCAGTGCTTGAAATTAGCCTAGAAAGAGCCTCCTTTAACAAAAACTGACGGAGAGCAGTGACCGGGAGATTGCAGGTTAGCCTGACAACGTTAAAAGACATGTGTTTGTTTTCCGCTCAGAAGGCCTCCCCACAAATAACAGCTCTGGGACCCAGAGCCGTTCCTGGGACAGGTTGCCCAGGGGAGTCCGCCTGTCAGCCCCGTTACCTCATCCAAGGTCGTGTTCACGCTCCCTCGAACGGGCTAACAGCCCCATGCCAGGCCCCTGAGGGCCTCTGTGGACAGGGCCCACAGTCCCAGAACAGGGCCCCGAGGCCCTCTCTGGGCCGGTCCTGGGGCCGTTCCTCCTCCAGGGACTTCCTGGGGTCCTAATTCCGAGGTTAGGGTGGGCTCAGGACCGTTGTCCTGGGAACCAAACCCTGACCCTAAAACCTGGCTCTTACGCTAAACCTAATACTAAAACCTATCCTTATAACCTAATCCTAAAAGCGAATCCTAAAACCAAAACTAAAACCTCAATGTTAAGCCTAGCCTTAAGACCAAACCCTAACCTGTTTAAACCCAAACCCTAACCTGTTTAAACCCAAACCCTAACCTGTTTAAACCCAATGGTGGGCAAGCGCTGCTCTGTGGTATCCTAGAGGAGAAAGTGATTCCATGTAGCACCAGTAGATGTCGCTCTTTGCATTGTCATCTGAGTGTGCGGCTGTGCTCGCTGTCCACTCGACCTGTAAACATGTCTCTTCTTCTTCTTCTTCTTTTTTTTTTAAATTCTTTCTTACTTCTAAGCGCTGTCGCAGAAGTAAATTTAGAGTGCATGGTGGGCTAGGTCTAACGCCATAGTTTAGCTGAGGTACGGGGGTTTCCAGGGACTTCAAGGGCACCACCGCTGTGATCAAACACAGCCTTTGATCCCCCCCCCCCCCCCACACACACAACTCCACTCCTTGGGAAGGTAAAAGAGTGGCTTTATTCAACCAGAAACCTCTTCTGAGGACCCTCGCGGACCCCCGGAACCGATCCACTCGGAGCTGTTTCAACCCGTGCGACGACGGGATGCGACCACCACCCCGTCTTCTGATGTTTTTCCCCACCGGCGGCGGGGGAACACGTCGCCTTCATTGTTCTGAGCTTCCGGTTCATTTATTGAGATTCTGAGGGAGTGGTCCGCATCAACGTCTGTTGTTGTGGTCGCTGGGTCGGGCCAAATAGATGGGTGGGCCACAGAGAAGACCGTTCAATGGCCACTGATTAGTCCAGGATTGGATGGGGCCCGCTGTCCGACCAAAGCCCGCGGTCGATGTTTCATCCTCATGATCTGATCCACAGGAAACCCTGTGGCTCTCGTTCCTCTGTTGTTCTGTCGTTCTGTCCTCATCTCTCTTTCCCTTGTGTTCCCTCGTTCTCTCCTCTTTCCCTCGTTGTCTCTCTCTTTCGTTCTCTCATCATCGCTCTTTCCCTCGTTTTCTCTCGCTCTCGTTCTATCCTTATCTCTCGCTTTCCTTCGTTCTCTCACGTTCTCTCCTCATTTCTCTCTTTCCCTCGGTTTCTCTCTCTCTCGTTCTCTCCTTATCGCTCTCTTTCCCTTTGTTTTCTCTCTCTGTTCAATCTCACTCTTTCCATTGTTTTCTCTCTCTCTCGTTCTCTCTCTCTCGTTCAATCTCACTCTCTCTGTCATGCTCTGTCTCCTCGTCTCTTTCTCCCCCTCAATCTCTGTCTCTCAACCACTTACACTTCTGTCTGATTGCACTAGAAAGGTGCATCATAGAATCCAAGCAGTGTGTATGTAGACCGTGCCTCATGCCCCGTGTACCTACAACCGCCATTGCAAAGTCGGCATTGAGCTGTTTTATATGTGCGTGGGCCTAATGGCAGTGGCGTCGTCTCTGTCTGGTCCCGAGCTGCTTTAGTGATTGAGATGCAGCCGTGCCCGGCCTTGCCACTCGGTGAGTGGGAGCATCATTTCACTGTCGCTCCACTTAGGGCCCTGTCTCCGGCTCATTCTCATTCAGATTTCCTCTGACAGAGATCATCAATATCCATTAGTTTAATAATCCCTCGCTTTACGGACGACCTAATCCCTGATGGCTACCAGCGTGTCCGGTGTTTTTTTGATTTAGCTTGAAATGAAAATACAGTTTTCCCTGTTCCATTTCGTCACCGCTTTCTCCCCTGTGAAGTAAAACTTCATTATAATTATCAAAAAGGTAGGAAGAAATATATAACCAGTCTTGAATAAGTTGATGTAATGTTAATGTTTCTAATTTATTGTAAATGAGTCATTTATTCCATAATAAATATCCATCAGCTAATGTGTATATTGAATATGGAATCTCATCTCATCTCATCGTCATCCGCTTATCCGGGGTCGGGTCGCGGGGGCAGCAGCTCAAGCAGGGGGCCCCAGACTTCCCTTTCCCGAGCCACATTGACCAGTTCTGACGGGGGGATCCCGAGGCGTTCCCAGGCCAGTGTTGAGATATAATCTCTCCACCTAGTCCTGGGTCTTCCCCGAGGTCTCCTCCCCACTGGTCGTGCCTTGAACACTTCCCAAGGGGAGGCGCCCAGTGGGCATCCTTACCAGATGCCCGAACCACCTCAACTGACTGCTTTCTAAGCAAAGAGCAGCGGCTCTAATCCGAGCTCCTCACTTCTCACCCTATCCCTAAGGGAGAAGCCAGCCACCCTCCTGAGAAAACTCATCTCGGCCGCTTGTACCCGTGATCTCGTCTTTTCGGTCCTCACCCATCCCTTATGACCATAGGTGAGGATAGGAACGAAGATTGACCGATAGATCGAGAGCTATGCCTTGTGGCTCAGCTCTCTTTTTAACGGTGCGGTAAAGCGAACGCAATACCGCCCCCGCTGCTCCGATTCTCCGGCCAATCTCACACTCGATCGTACCCTCACTCGCGAACAAGGCCCCCAGGTACTTGAACTCCTCCACTTGGGCTAAGAACTCATTTCCTACCCGGAGTAGGCAAACCAACGGTTTCCTGCTAAGAGTCATGGCCTCAGATTTAGAGGTGCTGATCCTCATCCAAGCCGCTTCACACTCGGCCGCCATCCGATCCAGTGAGTGCCGAAGGTCACAGGCCGATGATGCCATCAGGACCACATCATCTGCAAAGAGCAGTGATGAGATCCTCAGACCACCGAACTGCAACCCCTCCCCACCACGACTACGCCTCGATATCCTGTCCATGAATATCACAAACGTTTTATACATTAATCAATGGAGACATTGACAACTTGTCCAAAGTTGGCTCCGATACGGCGTCCCTCGGCCCAACTTATAATCAAAGCTGTTCCCAGGCCCTGACATCATGCTCATTGCTTCCGTCCAATCCATTGTCCCTTTTCTTATTTCTTATTTTCTCCTTCCTCTCCTCCATTCGTCTCGTTCTCCCTGACTTCCCGCTATGCCACCTCGGACAGCACTAAACGAATAGTGTCCTCTCGGAGCCCACGGCCGATCAATCAGTCCCAACCTGTCTCCAGGCGGCTGTCTCCTGCACAGCTCCAGAGGGGGGAATCAGAGCGGGCTGCGGAGAGTGGTGGAGGGTTGTGGTGGTGGTGGTGGTGGTGGTGGGGGTGATGGTGGGGGTGGTGGTGGTGGTGGGGGGTGGCGGGGCTGCAGGGGGGGGGGGGGAGTTACAGCATTGTCCTGCTGTAACTCTCCCGAGGCCTGAGTAAAGTGAAACGGTTGAAGTGAAACTCGACAGCATTTGTCAGGGCAGAGGAGGGCCGCTGAAGTCCAGGGAGACGGTTTAGTTTTGCACCCCCACATGCCATCCCTCTTTTCCTGTACGCCGGCCCACACAAATTGGTACGTCCACGAGTCCACAACCTGCTTTTTCACTTCCTTTTACATTTTCAATTATATCACAAACCTTGGCACGGATCAGTAGACCATTACTTCTTTTAGGGCTCTAAAAATGAATGAATGCGAGCTAGGGGATTCCGGATGCATCGTGGTTGCAGAATGGACTGAAAGGCGTCAGGAAACGGTAACATTCAGAGCCTGGGTGGACATTGGGTACCTTTACTTTGAAACGTCTCACACTCCGCGGGCGTCCGACAGGTTGATCCACGGGGGCCAGCTCCTCAACGGTCTGGCCGGCCCTACCGTCATGAGCGCCGGGCCCCTGCTCTCCACCACCTGGTTCGCCCCAGACCAGAGGGCCACCGCTACCGCCGTGGCCACGCTCGTCCCCTACCTGGGCTCGGCCGCCTCCTTCCTCGTGGGGCCCCTGCTCGTCCCCGCCCCCAACGACTCCATGCCGACGACCGCCCGCGGGGCGTCCGGGGGGGCGCCCCACGACCTCTTCATCCGAGACCGGATCCAGCTGCTGTTGTACTCGGGTAAGTACCCCCAACAACCCGCCGCCGCCCCCCCCCCCCCCCCCTCCGTCTGGAGGTGTATCCATGCGCCCCCCCCCCCCCCCCCCCCCAAAGGTATCTGGGGGAAGTTGGGCTACAGATTTGTAAACAATCAAAAGTTTAAATGAGAAAAAGGTAAAAAGAATTAGAAAATAATAACGGGTTTAATCTTAAGTCTCCCCTAGATCGCTGCAACCGTTCTGCTTAACTGATTCAGAAAATTAAAAGTACACACACAGAAGAAGATAGAAGCAAAGGGAATCGTGTTATGAACTACTGCTTAGTGGAGGCAGCCTTTGTGTAAGCATAGGTTGGTGTCTGTTATTTATTGACCGCCTTTTCTTTCCCGGAGGACGGTGCAGACGTGAATGGAGGTCGTCACAGGGATAAGATAGACGTTTACGCACATTCAGCCATGAGTTATGATTCATCAGCGTTTGCTTTCAAGGGAAGAAAAAGTACCTTAGCAGACGAGACAAGCCTGCAAAATGCAGGGGATTGATAGTCAGGTTGGAAATCAATGCGCCTCTGGCACATAAATCATGGGTAATTTGTGGCTGCGGTTCAATCAATGGCGGGACTATTAAGATGGGGTTGTTTAGACAGCAGGTAGGCCAGTATAGGCACTCTTCCCTGATGAAGTTCTGGTGCCTTGCCACCGCGAACCATGCCACTGAAGGAGGGCTGGGGATGCTGGATGACTCCTGGTTGTGGATGGATTGAAAGACAACATGAAATGGTACATTCAGAGCATGGCTGGACAAGGACGGGATATGATCTGATCCTTTGGGATTTCACTGAAGAGTGCAGCAGTGGCAACACATGCTGACTGTTGGTGCTAGTCTTTTGCAAGATTTGCATGAAGAGGGACCGGAAATATGTTTATTATTGGTTGTCATGAGATAAGTGTAGAGACATGGATGTGAAGAAAGTAGGTCTAGGTGAGCAGCTGGGTTGTGCTGTAGGGCTAACTGTAATGGTGTTGCTCTCTCTCTCTCTGATCCCGCACCATGCAACGGTCAGAGCTGACCTTTTCCAAATGTCACGTTGTACTGAAACAAGTGATCCTCTGCTGATAATGACCAACTTGTCAATAAAAAAGAATAACCTTCTGTGCGTCTGTGTTTTTGTTGGTGTGTGTGTGTGTGTGTGTGTGTGTGTGGTGCGCGCGGTTTGCCCTGCAGAGTTCGGCGCGGTTGCGGTGCTGTTTGGAGCGGTGCTGCTGTACTTCCCCTCACGCCCGCCCATGCCTCCCAGTGTAGCCGCGGCCAGCCAGAGACTTAGCTACAGGAGCAGCATAATCAGACTCCTAAGGTACACGCACACACACGCACAGACACACACGCACACACACACACACACACACCACACACACAACACCACACACACACACACACAGCCACACACACACAACCACACCACACACACACACACACACCACACACACACACCACTCTCTCCCCATCCAAAGCCTAATTTCCCATGTCAATATTGATCTAAAGTATACATTGTTAATGTTCTTTACAACATCGCTTAACAAACCTTGCAATAAGACTTAATGATCAACAGAACCAAAACAAACGCAGGTGTGTGTGTTTGTGTGCGCAAAGCAGTTTGCAGCTCTTTTCTGTCTGTTATTGGTCCAAGTATTACAGCGTTGATCGGGTCACGGTCGATTACCCTGGGGTCTGAGTTCAACTGTGTTTTCTACCACATTACCTTGTGTCCCGTCCATCACATTGGCACGCCGTGTCCGGCTGGGTACTACGTCCGATGTTGATCGACATGTCAAACCCTCCCCTCTCATCAACACACATGTCAACACACTCATCAGCTCCGACCCAACCTTATTCGTCCCTATGCCCCGCACACCCAGTCCTCGACGCAGACAGCCAGGGGAAGTGACGGGACCTCACTTTGCGGGGGGGGGGGGGGAGAGACAGGGCATGTTAACGAGAGATGTCTGCGTCTCACCATCTGCTCGGGCTGTGAGCTCGTTGGGACATCAAAGTAAACCCCCCGCCTCAACAAGTCCCTGTAGATTCATTACCAAGTTGTACAAAGTCATCGCTCATAACTCCGGTGTGACTCAGTTCGTAATGGTGACGTCAGCAGGGGGTCTACAGGACTGCACCTCTTCTGATTGGTCGAGAGGCGTAGGGGGGGGAAACCTGAGTGGCTGGGAGGAGTGCATCGTGGGGGATGTAATCATCCCCTGCCATGTTTCACAAATTCGCTGGATGTATCGAGAAAGAGAGGGCGGGGGGGGGGCAAAAGTTTTCCATCCTTAGTTTGAAAGAAGCTGGAGAAAATGACTTGACTTTCTCATCTCAACCACACACACACACACACACACACACACACACACACACACACACACACACACACACACACACACACACACACACACACACACACACACACACACACACACACACACACACACACTTGGCAATATATATATGCGTTGCTTGTGGGGTCCAGAGGAATCCGTTCAGTCTGTTTCCTTTGCATGGCAAACAGAGCCGGGGGCGTCGGCGAGGGAATAAAGAGATGGAGGGAAGCTGGTTGCGCTGTAGGATTGGAGCCTCACAGAGGTCTCTAGGCTTGCGTATTTGGCTGCCATATGCTACAATGCTGCCCCACATGTATTGTTTTGCCAAACCGTTTAGCGCTTTTGCAGGCACGCACATCTGTGCCAGCGTGGCTGGTCTCCCACTGGGCTTCAGATGCTCTGGGGATGTGTAGTGGTGGAACTGGTCTTTGTGTACCGACGTTCAAGAACACCGCTGACACGTGACTGCTGTCTCCTGGACAAGCGGCCGATGATCCATGCGTTTTGAAATGAACATCCATACATCCCCTCCATCTGCTGATTTAAACCAGCATCACTCCATTCATTTGAAGTGAAGCAAAATCCCTCCCCTAATTTGAACCAACATCCATCAATCAATTTAAACCAACAGCCATCCATTCCTTCAAACCAACAGGCATCCACCCTTCTCAATCTCCGTGCATACCTCCGTCAATCCTCCCTCTGTTCGTCCATCCACTCATCAGTCCAACCATCCAATCCTCTGTCCCGCGCCAACTCGTCCATCAATTCAGCCTGCTGGCTTTTAAGCAGTAGCTAATGATCGCGTGCTTGATGAGATTCTCTCCCCAGCTGTTCATGTCCGCCCCAGCCTTAATGGTGTGATTCACACATGCACGCACACGCACACACGCACACACACACACACACACACACACACACACACACACACACACACACACACACACACACACACACACACACACACACACACACACACCCTCAACCTTTATTCCAGTGTACCTGCGCACAGTACTAGCAGACAATGGGGGTGAACAGAACTGCTGCCCAATGACTTGGAGATGGATGATCTGCTACGCCATGACCACAACCTCTCTCATTCTGCCTTGGAAGGCCCTAACCCTGATGCAATTGATCGCCCCCACTTGGAGCGGCCAGAGACAAATGGCACTTAGCTGATGATGCCGCCAGCTTCGATGCTCTTCTCAAAAGTATTTGGATGCAAGAAGCATCAGGCCACCCAAATAAGGAGGGGGTGGTGGTGGGGGGTGGTGGTGGTGGTGGTCTGGGGGGGGATGCGTGGATATTGATTTCCTGCTGTTGTGGCAAGGTTGATGAAAGGGACGCCAGCCAGTCCTCTTTCTCTGCGGAGTTAAAGATGTTGCACTGTGTCAAGTGCACAAGGGACGTGTGTGTGTTTGTGTGTGTGTGTGTGTGTGTGTGTGTGTGTGTGTGTGTGTGTGTGTGTGTGTGTGTGTGTGTGTGTGTGTGTGTGTGTGTGTGTGTGTGTGTGTGTGTGTGTGTGTGTGCCCACTAATGTGTTTGTATCTGTTGGTCTGTTATTGATCTTTTTGCAATATTTTGAAACTCAAAAGATTACTTTTGAGGTGTGCACGTATGTCGTGGCTCAAACTTTTATCGGCCCGGCTATTGCGTTTTGAAAGCCTTTTGTGGGAGTAAGAGGGAGGGGGGGGGGGGGGGGCGAGAGGGGCACTGCTCCAGATGTCCCAGTGCGATACCGCTCATGATGTGGCTTGCATTACAATCAACAAAGCAGAGCACAACAGTATCAACAAAACCGATACCAACAAGAGCAAAGCAGAAAAGCAGGCAGACAAAACAATCAGGGACATCACGGCGGCTGTCCCGGCTTTACGGTGACAACAATGTTGTGACGACAACAACAACAGCCACAACAAAAGCTTTTCAGTGTTTGCGACACTGACGGCTTTTGAATCAGGGTCCCCACATCGCTGGGCGTATAAGCACAGGTGTTTGGAGTGATTGTAATTGAGAAGGAACTGATTGGAGGAATTTCTCATAATTGTGTGTCTGTGATGAAAGAATTGTGTGCGTGTGTGTTTGTGTGTGCGCTGGGGTGGGATGGGGGAGTTCATTCTTTGCCAACATTCAGATCCATTATGCGTGGGATACTCTTCCCCATGTTTGTGAAGAAACTCTGAAAATTTGAACTTGTCAACTTTTTAAACTCAGCCGAGACACTGCCAACATTCTGCTCAAACTGAGACGATAAAAATAATCGTAACCTACGGATCACCCTTTAAGACAGTAGCAGTGGCCTGAGTCTGGGCCTCACCAATTAAACGCTACATTATTCCTTATATTCTGGCAAATACTGGCACAACTGTTGTAAGTTAAGGCTGCGATATAATGCACTTCAAACTAAATCAAGATGACTGGAGTTGCACAGGCTGGCCATAAGCGAGTGTTTGAGTACCACAGTGTACACAAGTTAAGCTACCGTGTTGATTGGTTGAGAACTATGGTTGACAGCAGCCCCCCCCCTAACCTAATACAACACTGTCGGCAATAAGTGGTCCTTTGATCATCCTGCTGAAGTATATCCAATATTACGAAACAAAAAGCCAATTATGTTGGTTTTTAACATAAATCAAAAGGGAGAGTGACTTATATTTCCCACTTGTTAATCAAGTACCTTTCGAACCCTTAACGGTGCTTTAATTAGCTGTCTTTCCACTCAACCTACAATGTTGGTTTTAACTACTTTCAATGTAAAGTAATTACATTACCACCATTTGTAACTCATAAAATATTCCGGGGAGTCAGTTTAGACAGACTCTCTCAACCTGCTAATAAATGGTTATTCAAAAGTCCCTCTATGTGCAAGTATTTTATAGAAACTCCCCAGATGACATAATGCTTCCCGAAGGTGACGCCACTATGTATTAGGGATGGGAATCGTGCGGGACCTCACAATTTTGATATTTCAACAATTGACATATTGTTTTCCAAATGAAAGTGGCTGAACAGAATAAAGTCAATGTAAATTGACTATAGCGTAATACATGGAAGTGCTCCTTGTAGGAGTGTACCATTAATTCACTTCCACCAGGATAGCTGGCTTTAAAAGAGGACAAAGGATTTCTGAGTCAACCTCACTGTGCAAGTATTGCAGAAGCACAGAATTGCAATACTCTGTAATATTTTTTTTCCCATCCGTACAATGTTTGAGAGCACTATGACTTATGGAACTAAGGAAGTGAATCCCCTAACCTTAATAATGCCTTGCTTTACTCCGCCTCAGAGTGAAACAAACTCTGTCAGCCACCAAGGTCATCGCCTTTTGGCTAGAAGGAAGAGACTTTCTTCCACAATCGGTTATGACTTATGAAGTGTGTGTGTGTTTGCGTGCGTGCGTGCACGTCCGTCTGTTTGTGTGTGACATGCCTTCATTCAAACACGGCCATTGAAGTCGTCAAACAATGGGTCTTTCATAACCAGTGGCTGCACCCTCTACATTGTTGTTATTAATATACGTGTTATCATTGATGTTCAGACAACTCCCAGTATCCTGCTTGACATCCTCACAAGCAGCGGCCTGATGTTTATTCCGCCAGAGGTTATATAGTAATTTCCTGCCGTCTTTTGTCCCCCTGTCCCTGCCTCCAGCAATGGGCGATTCCTGATGATAGCCCTGGCCTACGCCGTGCCCTTGGGGGTGGTCGCCGGCTGGTCGGGGGTGCTCGACATGATCCTCACGCCGGCTAAAGTAAGCCAGGTAAGACACAGCCATGGGTGCCTGGAACACGCGTCGCAGGTGCGGAGCGCTGTGCAGCTGCGTGTGCACGTGCATGCACACACACATATACACCAACGCATACAGGCAGGCTTGCTCGCTCACGGACTCACGGGCTCACAGACTCACTGACTCACTGACTCACTGGCTCACTTATTCAGTAACTCACTCTGATAGTCGTAAAGGTTTGAGAAAAAAACTGACATACTGGGTTCCTTTTGTGTGTGAGGAGCGTCGATCAAATCCCGTGACAGGTTAGGGTGCGCCGCCAATAGAAAACCACCAATACCACCTGAAGTAGCAGACTTCTAGTAGTTTACTGATCGTTTGAGCAATAACGCAGACGTTTTTTACACTTTTTGAGAGACAAGTGGAACTGATTAACTGTTAAAAGTGATTTGAGGGCTTACTTAGGCACCAAGGTATCCCGGATCAAGCTGTCCTAAATTGTTATAGCAGAACTTCTGGGGTACGCCGGCACAGAGCCTTGTCCTATTACCAAGAGGGAAAGGGGCAGAGTTTCATTGATTCCCTTTTTTGAGAATTCCACCTAATGAGAAAATAATTTGAAGAGTAGAAGAAGCTTTTAAAAGGTACATTTTTTAAGGGTATTTCTACGGTTGCCTGTCTACATAACGCTCATTTGAAACCTTCCCTGACACTTCATTTTACATTTACTTGTGCTGGCCGATTTGCGCTGGCAGCAATATATGGCAGTCAAACAAATATGAAGCGAAAGAAAGTGAAACGCCCCATTCACCCAGAATTGGGCTTGTCTGCTATCAGACTTAATATGAGCCAGAGATCCGATTTGTGAGACTACTTTTAAGTAAAACTGAAAGAAAGTCAATCTTTTAGTTTAAATTATGTCTACCATTATTGTGGGTTTTATAATGGATCATTCCTTCTTCCTTCACTTGTTATATTCTTATTATTCATACTTATTTTAAAGCCTGTTTCGGTTGGTAGTACCGTGCGCCCAGCTATGAATAAAGATCTTCTGTTTACTCCTACATCAGGTGTATAAATGGAAGCTCACCAGCCTAGTCCACGCTCCAGGTATTGGTCCATGGCTATGGAGAATTATAAACATCTCAAACATTAGATCATGTTGTGACGTGACTCCTCACTGCTACTACAGCACGTCTGCCTTACACAGGGTTTAACCCCACAGAAAGTTAGATTTCACCTCTTTTCGAAGACGATCTTTGATGCAGTACAAATAGTAATTAGCAGCCCTTCAATCTCCCGTACATATACCCTGGGACCTATAGCCGGTCCTCAGAAGTGGGCTTCATTAGTTTGGTAACTCCTCGAGGGAATCCTCCAGATTCTCTTTGAACATCAAAAACCCATCTCACCGATGTATCATAAGTCAATTTAAATTCCGCAAGGGAAAAACTTATTTAGCTTGTTTGGGTTTTCACAACCTCATCCCTCTTGACTCTTTTCGTCCTGTGTGAATCGGCCAGATTCAAATCTCAAGGTGAACCCGACCGGATTGTGAGATACATTTTGGCCACGCTCTCTAGGAGTGTGTTCACCTCATGGCAGGAAACCAAGAACCTGTTGTCGTCTGCCAATATTTAGTCAACTGTGATGCTAATGCAAATTGTTTTGTATATATGTCCAAACCAATTTCTTTTCTGATATGTGTTCATTATAAACGCAAACTTTGATTTGCAAAAAAATCAGAGACTGATAATACTTTTTGTCGGAACCTACATGCCAATCCTAGCCAACATTAAGCAAACCAAAACACAAGAAAAACATCCCCAACCTTGAATTTGCTGGCAGAACAATGCAAAAACATGACCTGTCACAAAACAAGCCAATACTGTGCGGTGGTGTGCTATTGGATTCTAAACAGGGATTGATTTAAATTGGCAATACCATCCACCCTTGTCTTATTTACCCTTTTGTTTTCTTCCTGTAAGCTATTTATGCTTGGTATATTTGTCAGCAAACAAACACTCTGACACTCTGCCCAGTGTGTCCACTGGTGTTCAAACCAGAGTAGCACCTTCCACTCTAATGAGAAGTCTTAGGCCCAATCCCATTACCCCCTTACCCCTTCCCCTTACCCCTCCCCCTTGTTTTGAAGGGAGAGGGGCCCAATCCCATTTCTACCCCTTACCCTTCCCCCTTCCCCTTACCCCTTCAAAACAAGGGGGAGGGGTAAGGGGAAGCGGTAAGGGGTAGAAATGGGATTGGGCCTTAGTCTTTGTATGCCCTCGTCCTGTTATTTGCTTCAGTGACGCAGAGAGTAAATGAGAAAGTTCTTCGCCCCGGGGAGATGTACCTGGCATTTCCAAATTCCAGAACATGCTGAAAGTTTCTACAAAAGACCTTAAAAAAATAGATGAGGCTTTGTCATTATGTTGTGTAAGAGTGTGCGTGTATGCATGCTAGTCACGTGCAGAGAGAAGATCATACACCACCAAGTGGAGAACAAGGCACTCCTTCCTCACCTCTCATCTATTTTCCAGCGATCAAGCACGCCATACTCTTACTTAATTTCTGTCAAAGTTGTTTCTTTTCCCCATCTCTCTTCTTCACTCTCTCTTCTGAAGTGTTTTGTCTTCTTCTTTTTTTAATGCCGCTTGAATGAAAGTGGGTTCGGATGAAAGGAGTGCTGCCTGGGAACGCCATTTAGAGGCATTTCGATGGGTTGCAGGTAGAGGACAAAAAGGTACGAATGAAAGAAAAACAATTGGACAAATTGGAAGGAAGTGCGAAGAGTTTTGATGCTGCATGCAGGGTGACACATCCAGAAGTAATGGGTGTCAGCAACCCCTGCGTTTGACCAAGGAACGGTGAAGGTCATATGAAGGTCAGCCATTATCCTCAACTCCGTAAATCCAGAGATGGAACCCATGGCCTTTTTATTGTTGCAGTACAAAAGGACATACACTCACCGGCCACTTTATTAGGTACACCTTGCTAGTACCGGGATGGACCCCCTTTTGCCTTCAGAACTTCCTTAATCCTTCGTGGCATAGATTCAACAAGGTACTGGAAACAGGGTTTGGTCCATATTGACGTGATAGCATCACGCAGTTGCTGCAGATTTGTCGGCTGCACATCCATGATGCGAATCTCCCGTTCCACCACATCCCAAAGGTGCTCTATTGGATTGAGATCTGGTGACTGTGGAGGCTATTTGAGTACAGTGAACTGATTATCATGTTCAAGAAACCAGTCTGAGATGATTCGCGCTTTATGACATGGTACACTGGTCATAAAGGGATGGACATGGTCAGCAACAATAGGCTGTGGCGTTGACACAATGCTCAATTGGTACTAAGGGGCCCAAAGTGTACCAAGAAAATATCCCCCACACTACCACCCCCAGCCTGAACCGTTGATAAAAGGCAGGATGGATCCATGCTTTCATGTTGTTTACTCCAAATTCTGACCCTACCATCTGAATGTGGCAGCAGAAATCAGACCAGGCAACCTTTTTCCAATCTTCTATTGTCCAATTTTGGTGTCCTGTGCGAATTGTAGCCTCAGTTTCCTGTTCTTAGCTAACAGGAGTGGCACCCGGTGTGGTCTTCTGCTGCTGTAGCCCATCCGCCTCAAAGTTCGACGTGTTGTGCGTTCAGAGATGCTCTTCTGCATACCTCGGTTGTAACGAGTGGTTATTTGAGTTTCTGTTGCCTTTCTATCAGCTTGAACCAGTCTGGCCATTCTCCTCTGACCTCTGGCATCAACAAGGCATTTGCGCCCACAGAACTGCCGCTGGATATTTTCTCTTTTTCGGACCATTCTCTGTGAACCCTAGAGATAGTTGTGCGTGAAAATCCCAGTAGATCAGCAGTTTCTGAAATACTCAGACCAGCCCGTCTGGCAAGCAACCATGCCACGTTCAAAGTCACTTAAATCACCTTTCTTCCCCATTCTGATGCTCGGTTTGAACGGCAGCAGATCGTCTTGACCAAGTCTACATGCCTAAATGCATTGAGTTGCTGCCATGTGATTGGCTGATTAGAAATTTGCGTTAACGAGCAGTTGGACAGGTGTACCTACCTACCTAATAAAGTGTCCGGTGAGTGTATATATTTCATGGGTTTTTTTAGTGGGAGCGCCTTTGCTATCGTGGTTGCAAGACGGTATTGGGTCTGAGTGGGTTCTTGCGTTAAGAAATGCAAACGATATGCAGCTTTACAAAGCAATATTGTATAGTATATGATCAGGGCCACTGCTGGCCTTTTTGGTGCGCTACGCGAGTGGGGAGGGGGGGGGGGTGGAGCCTCTTTTTATATATTAGGTAAGAACATCTAATTTGCCGAAATTGAGTGATAGGTTATACAATAAAGATAAAACAACGGTGGGCCTCTTCATAACTAATTTACTTATTTTTTTAATTCAATAATGTAATCTTTATTTATTTTTTTACAAACCTTAATTTTTGGTGCCCCCCCCCCCCCCAGGTACTTGGTGCCCTACGCACTCTGCGTACTCTGCGTATAGGGAGCGGCGGGCCTGTATATGATATCCAGAGAGAGAGAGGGAAGCTCTGCCCTCTCCACCCATCTGCTCATGGTTTAAGTGTATACTCTCCTCTCATTGACCTATCCCTCCCTAGACCTTGAGCTACTTGTGCTTCTTCACCATGTACCTGCCTGCCTCCCTCTCTCTAACTTTGGCTTTCTGTTTAACTTTTTATACCCTATGCGGCTGACATTTAGCTCTTTCTCTCTCTGGCCATCTCCGTCTCTCTCTCTCTTTCTCTTTCTGTCCGTGCCTCTCTCTCCCCCCTCCCCCGCCTCCCCCCTCGGTCCGTTGATCTGTTGCCAGATCGATAGTGGCAGAGCTCTGCCTTCTTCCCCGAGAGTCTCTCTCTGTCTGTCTGTCTGTCTGTCTGTCTGTCTGTCTGTCTGTCTGTCTGTCTGTCTGTCTGTCTGTCTGTCTGTCTGTCTTGTCTGTTCTGTCTCTGTCTGTCTGCTCTCTCTGTCTCTCTCTCTGTCTGTCTGTCTGTCTGTCTGTCTGTCTGTCTCTCTCTCTGTCTCTCTCTCTGTCTCTCTCTCTGTCTCTCTCTCTGTCTCTCTCTCTGTCTCTCTCTTCTCTCTCTCTCTCTCTCTCTCTCTCTCTCTCCCCCCAAGTGCTACTTAACCTGAACTGAATAGCTTGTCTCGGACAGGTTGGCGCGGTTTGCTTTTCTGCAATCCGCTGGTTTCCAATAGCATGCATGTATCGTAGTCAACCTGGGCCTTGGTCCATAGCCTCGTGCTTGTTTGTTCCCAACACACCAGACGTGGGATGAAAAGTATGTTTGTGTGGGTCAATGTGAGCTAGTACACAAAGTACACAAATTCAAACATTCCTGCAGTTTGTGTGACAGGTTAACCCACGCTTGACTTGACCCACATGTGCTCAGTTTTATTGGCGTCACGCGCAGTCCCTTGAATCCCTGCTCACTTCACAGCCATCGGATAAGAGCCAGACCTTAGAAAAGAGTCCCGCGGGGGGTTGTCTTTTGAAAACTGGAGCCAATCGGAATATGTGGGACACGAGACTGGGGATTAACATGCGGTGCAGTCCCGCGTAAAGTGGGACACCTGGTCGCCCCAGACACGTACCGACACATCCACGTCAGGCGGCCCTTGAGAAAAGCTCCTACGTTACTAAGGACAGGCAGGGCTCCCCCACCTGCACTAGCTGCACTGGGATCACGCGTTGTCTGAGAAGTCTCTTTTTCCTGCGCTCGTGATTCCTGCGCTCTGGCAGCGGGCTGTTTCAGTGCGCAGTTGGCACAGTCTGCCTCACAGCTGCACATTCGTCGTCCGCACCCCTCCCACCCCCACCACCACCACCACCACCACCACCACGACAGCAGTAACGATATTCTGTTGGCTCAACATTCGGACCGTGTTATCCTCCAGCTGTACCCAGGCAGGCAGGCGGGCGCGCGCGACCCGACCCGACCAGGGAAGCAAACAGGGGGTCAGAGACACGGCCGTTGGGTGTAGAGGTGTCTGGCGTTGGGTTGAGCCGGAAGTCAGAACGGTCTGGTGACGGAACAGCATGGAGGTGGCAGGCAGAACCAAAATGGAAGATCAATGTTTGATGCCGTAAAGAATCCCAAAGATGCACAGTGCGACTGTGAACACCCCATGGTGTGTGTGCGAGTTTGAGTGATTAGCGCTTGGGAACTCGGACCCATGCTGTGCATCATTTTATCGCAGCCGTGATGAAGAATAGAAGTCAGAATTGTGGTGGAGCTAGAAGTCTTTGTGAACCCACTTTAAGCCACCTCTTTTTCTTGTGTACGAAGATGAGAGCCGGTCCCTCTCCACCATCACCATCCCAGATTCTCTCTCCGTCTCTGTCTCTTTCTTGTTTTTCACTCTCTTGCTCTCGTTGTTTGAATCCACTTTTGGAGTTGATTTTCCTTTGCTTACCACGCGCCTCTTAAAAGAGCCTCCCCGCTTTGTTAGATGCTGTTTGATGGATTTTTTTCTGGGATGAAAACCTGAGATTCGGGGTAGCGACGCTGTAGTGAACAACGTCTTTACTCCATTTTGTTTAAACTTTGTGTGTGTGTGTGTGTGTGTGTGTGTGTGTGTGTGTGTGTGTGTGTGTGTGTGTGTGTGTGTGTGAGAGAGATATGCGCCATCTCGCAGGCAAATTTACACAAAATTGGCAAACATTAAACGGCAGAGACGGGATCAAAGTAAATGCAGACATTTCATGGGTACCTATAGGGGCTGGGTCGTAGGGCAGATGTACTGCTGTCAAACCCTACCCTTGCATATCAATCGTAGCAATTTGCATCCCGGAATCCAAAGTTTTCTCTGCATGCATTTCCAAGGGCTGCCTTTTTTTCCACTATGCAAAAAAATAAATAGTTTGTCTGGCAGTCATGCATATAACCAACGGTGACGTGTGGTGGCGGATATTTTCAGAATGAAATATTAACATTTTTCAAGGCAACAGTAATGGAGTTTGTTGTCAGGAAGGTGTTCACTCAGCCTCCTGTGAAGCGTGCGTGACCAGAAGCTCTCTGATTAGCTGGACTCGCCCGTCTCCTGCAAGACCTTACATGCCAGTTGGATCCAGCAGCGACACTTTGACAGAAAGCCATCACTCACTGGCGGTGGTGGCGACGGGGCCAAAAATACGTCCTCCATTTAATAACCGTGATGGTGCCACTTTTCTTCATTATTGGCCCTTTCTGACAGTTGCGAGCCGACGAGTGATTAAGCAAAAAGCCTCGCGGGGTCTGGCGTGAGGGGCCAGCAGCTGGTTCTGTGGTCAGCCCTGGTGGGTGAGGGTCAGCTGAGTTATTGTTTCAGGGGGACTGACAGCAGCTACCTCATCGCTACTCACTCCCACTCTGAAGCCACAAACTGATTGTGTGTGTGTGTGTGTGTGTGTGTGTGTGTGTGTGTGCGTGTGCGTGTGCGCGTGCGCGTACAAGCATGCTCACATGCACAGGGTTTGCTCATGGGCTGATTGGCCTGGGGTAATTCCCATTTCGTAATACCAAGTGAGCACGTTTGCCTCTGTGGATGTGCAAATGAGAACGGACGGCTACCATTTGCCAACCTTTTGACAACCCTCAGTGTGCTCTTAGACACTTGGCGCCCGCCCTCTGTGAACCCGCGAGCCAATGGCCAAGAATCACACGATTCATTAATTAACTTCTCCTCTCTTCCCTCTTTTCCTCTGTCTTCTGATTCGTCCTTTAATTTTCTCTTTTCTGATGCGTCTATGCCTTGTTGTTAACATATGCATTTATAAGTAATTAATGAATAGGTCTTTTTAAGTAAAGGTATATCTATTTCCTCTCTCTGTCTCTCTCCTATCTAGGTGGATGCGGGATGGATTGGGTTTTGGTCCATCGTGGGCGGCTGTGTGTTCGGGGTGGCCATGGCCAGGTGAGACCCATTTCGACAGCTCCTAGCCAATCGTGTCATATTGACTATACTACCGTGATTTCAAAATGAGGTTTGTTCCAAAGTCGATCCGTGTGTGAACAGCCATGTGCATCTGTTTTCAAGTGGGGTCGAGTCATGCATGTAATGGCAGTCAATATCCTGGCAGCACTGCCAATCTCACCGCTAAGATCTCTCTACTTGGTGGGACTCCCAACCGCTGTTAATATTAACCCACAAGTGGCATTGAACCTCCACCCGACACTAATCATGGACACTGTTACACCCCACAGTGAATGACACCACCTGACCTGATTTCGGCCAATCGCTAAGAGCAATTGAAATAGCCTGCATGTCAGCCGAGAAGGTTCTCCTCACTGAGGTTTTAGATCGGTAGCTGAGGCAACGACTGAAGTGCAATCAAACGCTATGGACGTCGGGGGCACCCATGTGAATCGAAAGGGTTCCCCACATTAACGGCCTAATAAAACATCTTTTACTGGTGAATGGAAGGTGTCCTTGATTCATCTCCGGCCATCATCCTCAACGGCTACAGTCGGAATGCAGATAAACATTTGTGTGTGTGTGTGTGTGTGTGTGTGTGTGTGTGTGTGTGTGTGTGTGTGTGTGTGTGTGTGTGTGTGTGTGTGTGTGTGTGTGTGTGTGTGTGTGTGTGTGTGTGTGATGTGTGTTGTGTGTGTGTGTGTGTGTGTGTGGTGTGTGTGTGGGCAAAGGGTGTGGTGTGAGGAGGGTAGGGTTGGGGGTTAGGTAGGGGGGGGTTCGGGGGTCATAAAGCTGTAATCAGATAAATAATCCCATCATTCTCTGCGTGAATCAATGAAGCTGTTTGCTGCACAGGTCGGTATTATTTCACAACGTTTTTTTGAATTATTAACCGTGATTGCGTACGGGTTTGCAAACAGGACTAAGCGCCATTGATTGGTCTTCCCCCGCAACTATAAATAATGATCCTATCTTTTTACCCTTACTTGGACTACACGGGAGGGTCGTGAGACCCTAAGCAGTCTTAGCAGGGGGGGGTTTACACAGTGCAATCAGCCAGGTTTGGCGTGGATTGTCCCCTGTGAGGCCTGGGCTCCCCCCTCTTCACTTTTTACTCAAGTCGAGCGCAGTTACTTTTTGTTTGATCGACACACAAAGTGCCGGGGCGAAGCTTGAATGAAACGTTGTCATCCCGCCCTGATTGGCGGCAGCTGCTCCCCCGGACATGCTCCGTAGGAAGCAATCATTACCGCCTTTTTTCACTCCCCCCCCCCGGCTGATTTTTCTCTATCTCTCAAGTGCTCTGTCTCTCTCAACTCTCTCACTCTCTCTCACTCTCTCTCTCCGTCTCTCTCTCTCTTTCTCTCTGTCTCTGTCTCTGTCTCTGTCTCTCTCTCTCTCTCTCTCTCTCTCTCTCTCTCTCTCTCTCTCCTCTCTCTCTCTCTCTCTCTCTCTCTCTCTCTCTCTCTCTGTCTCTCTCTCTCTCTCTCTCTCTCTCTCTCTCTCTCTCTCTCTCTCTCTCTCTCTCTCTCTCTCTCTCTCTCTCTCTCTCTCTCTCTCTCTCTCTCTCTCTCTCTCTCTCTCTCTCTCTCTCACTCTCTCTCTCTCTCACTCTCTCTCTCTCTATTCCATCCCCACTTGATTTGGAGAGTCTGCCCGAGGGGGCAACACTTTGATTAGCCCAGCATTAGCGAGTACGCCTTGCGAGCAAAGCAGCAGATGCCTCCATGTTGTTTGTATCTTTATCCCTGCAGATTTCCTTGTTTCTTCGCCTCGCTACTTCCTGAACTCTGTTGTCCTTGAGCTTTTGAAGGGCAACAGAATCCCGCCCCCCTGCCTTCCTTCTGGCTGTGTCTTTGCCAGGCGTGTTCCCAGCAGGCTCCTCATTGGAGCTAGTGAGCTAGCGAGCCTGCTCGCACCAATGCAGCTTGCTTGGTGTGCTTGCCATGAATGCATCTGATCTCAAAACAATTACGGGGCGATGACGTTGGTGATTTAATTCAAGCTGAAATATCAAGGCTTTCATTTTTGAACACAGCCTGTGTTTGAGTGTCGGTGGGAAGGGATAATGCTTAACATCAAGTGTTTATGGGGCTGGGTGCCGGGGTCTTTTCCGGCCACACCTGGAAAATACCGAAAGATAGTTAGACGGCAGATAAGATCGATGTGTTAGGAATTGGGGTCAGGGGTCAGAGATGACGGATTGCCAGTGGCTTAGCCCTGTGGGGTCATTTGACAGGAGGGTGCACTGTTGAGGCCAGGCAACATATCAGGTAAATGGCTGACACATGACCTGGGGGCCCTTTAGTGGCCCAGGCCCCCCACCGAACCCTGAGGCATTTATTGTTAACCTTCATAGGAACAAGTGGTGTCGCTGTGTTGCTGTGCCACTGTGCCGCTGTGCCACGGCCCCGGCCCTGTCGCCCACTGAAGGCAAAAGGCTGCAACACTAAATCAAACCAACAGGAGAATGAGCTTTGCAAACGCTGAGGAAAATCCTGGTGGACTGAGAGGGAGAAGAGATCAGAATTTAATTCGGATCTGTGAATTTCAGTCAGTCACACGTTGAGGTTAATGAGCAGAGGAAAGCACAATGGGAAAACAGATATTCAGTAGAGCAAATGGGGCGGAAAAAGAACAGGGTAATTCTGATTTTTTTTATATCTCTTTTAGCGCCGTTAAGCACAAGATCTCTGCGGGTCGACGTGACAGAACTCATTATACTATCACAGTACCACCTCCATTTTGCAATCAGCCATCCAGAGCTGTTTGGTCATTCTTTCCATCTCGCTCACAGAGGATCTCGACAGACCCCGGAGATCGTATCAAATCACGTATCAAAAGTAATGACTGTTGAATCATTCGCTGCGGGTACTCCAGGAGTCGGAACAATGAAATCTGATGCAAGGGGATTCAAGCCGTCAATGACAATGTTATCCCTATCCGGGGTTGTAATATGATGTTATCTGAGAGCCTGATGAAACCTGCTAGAGGTACATAAGCGAGACGTTTTTAATTCAGACATTACCTAAAGGAACGTGACCCTCTTTTATCTGACAGCGTCCAAAGTACATATTTGGAGACGTGCCTCATTCACGGCAGATTCTCTTTGCTCTTTCCGGTGTCTGCGGTTGGGAACGGAGCAAAGCGAAAAGCGACGACGTCATCGTACCGTATCTAGCATTGTTGGCAGTGCGTTGCCTTGAGACACTCCCGTCAATGGTATCGGTTTAAACCCAGGCGGCTCATCGAGCCAATCAGTGATTAGGGCTCTTAGCTGCCGACGCGCAATCCGCAGGATGTTTAGATCTGATCCGAAAAAACATAAGCCCCTTAGGCACTGGCACTCTCCAAGGGATTTGGCAGGGTAGTGACGGCCAGGCAGTTCTGCTCTCGTGGTGGCAGTGATGAGGCCTTTAAAAGCAGGGTCAGGTTCTGTTCTGTCGCTGGGAACCTTGGGAAACAGTGGGAGCCCCTCTGACTCCTGTTGAAACTATTCCAGTATAGCTGGCTGTAAGGGGTGTCCATGGCAAACGTGGCGTTCATATTAAAAGGTGTTGACAGGCAGACATTGAGAGCCATCTGGAGTCCGGACATACGAGTTGTTCATAGAGCCAGTTCCTCTCAGTGCACCCATGGTTCCCATCCCTGGAGAGACAACACTGGTGTAAAGACGCTCGTACTCTGAGGCCACACCTACTGGAAACACGAAGGCTCGTGGAGTTGCAGAAGGCGACGATGGCAGCATCTAGATCTATCCAACTCTTTGGGCAGGAGGGGGGACCTTCTCATTAGCGGTCTGAACACTTCAGGGTTTATTATGTGTTTACTCATTACCTGGGCCTCACAATAGCACCGGGATGTCATAGCGGTAGTCGAACAATGAAGACTCAAAGTCCGACATTGTAGATTATGTTTCCATGTCCCCACGTGGTTCATTAGTGAGTTCGTCCCTCTTGTGTCGGTATGCTGTCAGAGAAACAGAGGCAATTAGCGCTGCTGCAAACCTGGGGCTTTGACAAACCTGCACCCATCACCACATGTGTTAGTGTGTACGTATTCGTCTGTGTGTGTGTATGTGTGCTTGTTTTTCTGTGTGTTTGTGTGCACGCATATACTTCTTTGTGTATCTGTGTGTTTGTGTGCTTCTGATTGTTTTATGTGTGTGTGTGCATGTTTTTCATGTGTGTGTGTGCATATTTGTGTGTGTGTGTGTGTGTGTGTCGTGTGTGTGTGTGTGTGTGTGTGTGTGTGTGTTGTGTGTGTGTGTGTGTGTGTGTAAATATGCAGGTATTTTTCGTGTGTGTGCTTGTGTATGCCTGTGCGTTACTGTTAAAAATAAACCAACAGCAGAACTCCAGTGGGAGCAGACAGAAAGTGTGCGGGCCACTGGGGAACATGGGCTGTGTCTCCAGTAATGGATTATGAAACCAGAGTCATGGAGGGCGCCCAGCACGGAGTTATGGCAGCACTGCTCACCCTGCATTGTAGAGGATGTCTCCCTCTCTGTTTGACACACTGTCCTCTGCAGAATACTGCAGGCCATCTGCCTAGCTGTGCTACAGCCAGCCAGGGTAAGGGGGACTTATAGAGTAGTACCAGGGAAAACCGTGTCTATATTTATATGTACAGATATACTGTATATATATATATGCTCGCTTTTGGCTCTGCCCTTGCGCTTGGGTTCAGTGATTTCTTCTCTTTGTCGAGGCTCTCACTCCCCGCTGCACTCTTTGACTTGATATCTCCATCTTCTCTCGCTGTGTGTGTGTGTGTGTGTGTGTGTGTGTGTGTGTGTGTGTGTGTGTGTGTGTGTGTGTGTGTGTGTGTGTGTGTGTGTGTGTGTGTGTGTGTGTGTGTGTGTGTGTGTGTTGGAAAGCTTTCTCTCCTTAACGCCCTCTTCTGTTCCCTCCCACCCCCCAGGTTTGCTGACTCAATCCGCGGGATGCTGAAGCTGATCCTGGTGCTGATGCTGGCGGGCGCCTCTCTGTCAGCCACCTGGTTCACACTCACCTGTCTGACCAGGCTCACCCACCTTCCCTCCACCGCAGGTGAGCCATCAGCCAAAGCAACCAGCCACAGATGTAATTATGGCCGGGGCGGGGCTTAGATGGTGTTGGTGTGTCACTCATGGTTCTGATATATATTGAAATTCATCAAAAAAATGCAATACTGCCATGTTGGAGATGTGTACGTCATGTGCATGTGAAGCACTTTCTAGCACAGTTTTATAATACTGATAATAGAATACCCTCACGCTTCACACGGCTTTGGCCAAGTGGCCCTGTAGGGGGATGGCGAGAATATGTATTTGAGTTTCCATTGCAAATGCTAAGAAAGGTGCACCTGCTCGCTGTCGCCCGCGAGGGAAACTCAGTGCCCCCCCAAGCTGAGCTCTGTGGAGAACACAGCCGTGGGTTATCGGTGTGTCAGCACATAACAAGAGATGGTTCTAAAACAAACGTAGCCTTTAATTGCGTGTGCCTTTCGCAAAACACATGTAAATGAAGATTCGCCAGATCATTTCTCCGTGCTGTTCCTGAGGTCCACCATCATGTCCAGATGGTGGACAAAAGGAAAAATGTTGAAAAGTATGTAAGGGATAATGTATAGAACGTCGGTTGTTATCGGGAAAATAAGCCCCGAAACAAGGCGAAACGACAGTGTTTTGCTTCGCCCTAAAGGGGCTTATTTTCGATAATGACCGGCGACGTTCTATACATTATCCCGCTTATTACACGGCTACTTGCCAAAACAAAAAAAAAACTTCACACGGTGTGTCTTTTTACAATTTATATGTTACCAGCATTCGTAGTGTTGATCAGCAGAGATATAGTGCGCCAAAGTCGTTGACGTCGCTTAGCAACCGAGTACGCTGTGGTTGATAAGTTAGCGGACTACTTCCGGAGTGATACAAAAGACGGCAAAAAATCCACTTTCCTTGACAGCGGTCATTTATACTTGGTGAATGGTGAATTATCAAATATAATTCACCGCCGGAAGTTCTGAATGGCCCATGCAAGTGATCGGAGCGTTCCACGACATTGAGGAGAGCCGTGTAATAAACAACTTTATTGGTTATAGGGGCAAAACATGGAGACGCTGCCTGTTTCAGACATGCCCCAAAGGCGGTGCTTGTGCTGACTCCAGTGTTCCGGGTCATTTTCTAAGTATTAAGGGGAGCCATTTGGTTATCGGTAATACACGGTGATACAGGCTATTAACGAACAATTACAAACTATTAAGTAAAACTAGTAAAGCTGTTATCTCCGTACTGTTATGGAGCCAAACGATGGTGCATACATGATAGACCAAAAAAATCAACCTCATCAGCACCATCATCATCCATCATCGTTCTCTGCTCTTGGCAGAGAGCTGACGTGTACACACACACACACACACACACACACACACACACACACACACACACACACACACACACACACACACACTCACACTCACTCTCTCTCACACACACACACACACACACACACACACTATTGCTCATACACACACACATTGGCAGACCAACGCAATCAAAATCAGCTTCCAAAGTTGCTTCCCACCTGGCATAATCTCAAGCACGCTTCCAGTGCTGTCCGGCAGAACCAAGCATCGATGGCAGCAGTATTCTACCTCCCCACCCAGCATCGGCCCTGCTTAGAGCCACATCTGCTATCCCTTCCAGGCCACCGTGCCCCTCTCACTAAAATGATCCTGTTTCGCCTCGCAGGCAATGTTTCTCCCCTCCCCCGGACTTTTTCAGAAACCCTTTAACCTCTTGTTCCCCCTGGAGACTCGGTGCTGACGTTGACACACAAACCCCCGTGGATGTACAAACACACCGGTTTCACAAAGGCAAAGACACTCGTGCACAAACTCACACACACACACTCTCGCACACACCAACGATCACACACACACCAACGAACACACACACACACACACACACACCAATGAACACACACACCAACGAACACACACACACCAACGAACACACACACACCAACGAACACACACACACACACCAACAAACACACACACACACACACACACACACACACACACACACACACACACACACACACACACACACACACACACACACACACAGACACACACAGGTGTACACACTTATGGACACACACACGCACTCAAAAATATTTGATCACACACACAGTCAAAAACATATAACCACACACACACACACACACCAGAATGCTGGTATATCTGAAAGAAGAAGTAGTATGGTAAAGGAGGGTTTTCAGTGGGGGGGGGTAGTAGAGCGAGCCAAGCTGCTTTGGGTGTTAAGTGTGGAGTGCTCTGCTCCAGCGAGAAGGGAACAGAGACGCCCGTCCTGCGTCGGTGGCCGAGGCCCCTCGCTGGCGGGCTGATTAGCGGAACTCGCGTGTCTAATGGGCAATGGGTTGGTTGGGGCCCGTCCACCGTGATGGGGAGATACAGGCCAGCAGCAGCCATGCTCCAGAGGTGATAGCTGGATGACTCTTAAATACACTTATATGCACGCACGCACACACACTTGTATGCAAACACGCACACACACGCACGCTTATATGCATACACACACACACTTACACACTTACACACTACACACTCACACACACACACACACACACACACACACACACACACACACACACACACACACACACACACACACACACACACACACACACACACACACACACACACACACACACACACACACTTATATGCACACACACACAAATATGTCCATGCACACACATTAGCAATCAACCATTGATCCGCACCAAAATCTAGAAAGTCATGTTCGGGCCAAATTAGACGGATAGGAAATACATAGAAATATGCACACACACACACACACACACACACACACACACACACACACACACACACACACACACACACACACACACACACACACACACACACACACACACACACACACACACACACACATACACACACACACACAGATCCACACACAGATCCACAGGCAAACACACAGAGTGAAAGAGTGTTCCCCTGGCAGTGCCATGCTCCACATGGCTAGGAAATACGAGATAATTGGTGCTTCCGGGGAAATAAACGCAGCTGGTCTTGTGTGTGGGGGGGGGTTACAGCCCCTTGATGTCCCAGCATACACCACCACCACCGCCACCCCCTACTGATTCTCCTCTTCACTACATTGTCAAACCTATGAGAGGCCAGCTGTGTTGACGAGGAGGCTGGTGTGGGGTACCGCAGGGGTCCTATCAAGGGCCCCTGCAAGGGTGACTGGCGTTCACTGACTGACGTCTCCTTGGTGGTCCATATTTTTTTCCTAATTTTCTGCTTCCTAACGGGTCTATGGGCCTACCTAATGGGTCTGCTAAGTCAAATTCATAACCGCATTTTAATTTGCACATGGTTGGCAAAGTAATGTGTCATATTCCTCTTTCTTGTAATCAGATGGTGATTCAGGGCAGGGAGGGGCCGGGTAATGTAATAATGTGTCATGTAGGCTTTGAGGCAGATAGGGCAAAACCCCCTAGTTACATCACCCTTTTTATCCACGTTTATTTTAACACGTTCAGTGCATTGGCCACGGCCTTACCCCCCCAGAGCAGCCACCGCTGGAGGGGACCAAAAAACAGACGTGTTCCCTGCCCATGAATTGATGTATTTCTGTCCCCACACAGCCACCCTGTACACCTCCTGCATCCTGGTGGGCATCTTCATCAACAGCAGCGTGCCCATGTTCTTCGAGCTCTTCATCGAGACGGTGTACCCGGTTCCCGAGGGCATCACGTGCGGCGTGGTGACCTTCCTGGGTAACCTCGTCATGGGCTTGCTGCTCTTCTTCCTCACCTTCTCCTGCACAGGTAAGACTGGTGGGACATTGGTTTATGTGGGTGTGGGTGTGATTAAACACCATTGTGGTTTTATTTAACGGTGCTTGTAATTTTGATGCGATTATTTCTTATTTTATTATTTGAGTGTCATTTTATTAAGTGATTGAAATTCCCTGCAAGAATACCCGTTTTGAGTTGCCAATTTTGATTTAAGTCCACGTCCAGTCAATCTTTTCTAATCAGGGCATCTCTTCGCTGATAGGGTTGGAGGGATTTCCAATACAGGTGCATAAAATGTGACACAAAATACTAGGGAGGGAAGACGTGTTTTGGGTTGTTACATTTCCAAATCCTATCTCACTGATGGCATTTTTCTGCTCTCTCTTTACCAATCTCAATTTGTACCTACTGCAGCTTTAAATAGATACTTTGACCTGCAGCATTTCACTGTCCACAAGAGAGCGCCCTTGGCCACTTGTTACGCTGAAAACTTTAAAGTAAGGTAGCGTAGGAGTTGACTGAAAGGATGTGCGTTGGGGAGAAGATTAAACAGCGAAAATGTCGTTCCGCGCTAAAGATTGCTGTAACAATCAGTGCCTCCACTCCAAAGCGTTTCGGCCTGGCACACCACTTACCCGGGTCAGAACCAAAATTGTACTCTGGTCCATCTTTGTGAAAGTAGTTGTTGAACTCTTGGCCGGCTTTGCAGGTCCACCTCTGTGCATTGAGCACCAACTCTGAACATGATGTATCGGCTGGGCAGAGAGAGAGAGACAAAGAGTGTTCCCTTATCGCTGTCTTTCTCAAAGCATGCCCCTTTAACCCATTACCTCTCCGCCTTTAATCGGCGAGAGTTGTGCTCCTTATCCGCCCGTCCGTTCCTCTAAACTCACCCGGCCCTGCCGCTCAGGGTCCTCTGTGTGTGGGCGGCCTGTCCCTGGGTGCATGTGATCGATGGGGTGAGCGAGGATACCTCTGGGTGCACCCGCACTCTGCCTCCGGGGCCTTCTCTCAGGGTCAACACGCTCACAGCGGCACCGTATGATTCGGAGCTGATTAAGGGCTGTGCACGGAAAACTCTGCACAGTCACGACCCACTGTGTCCAAACAAACAGCACCGCATTGCAGTGACCTCCCCCCCCCCCCCCCAATGGAGGCACGAGTGCCCGGGACGACCAGAGGAGGATTGTTGAGATTATTATCGCTGTTATGAACCGGCATGTCATTTGAACTATTTTGTTAGTACCCGTCTGCCTCCTGTTTGTGTGTGTGTGTGTGTGTGTGTGTGTGTGTGTGTGTGTGTGTGTGTGTGTGTGTGTGTGTGTGTGTGTGTGTGTGTGTGTGTGTGTGTGTGTGTGTGTGTGTGTGTGTGTGTGTGTGTGTGTGTGTGTGTGTGCGTGTGCGTGCGCGCGCGTGTGTGTGTCTGAGAGACGGGCAACATTCAGAGTTTAGTTTAATTGGGAGAATGAAGGCCATTAGGCCCTGGTTATGTGTGTGCCGCATGCCATACCTCCACTGTGACAATCCTGTTGCAAATGGAAAGTCTGGTCACGCTCTGAAGGTTATTATTACAGACGGACCGGCTCCGGAGCAATGTTGACTTGTAGATGGGAAGGACAACATTCCAAACGCCTCCCTGGATCAGGTGACTTACACAGCTGCTTGGAAGTCACCTTCGCCCGGCCATCTGAACATCTGTCTGTCATCAGCCAGTGGGCATACACAAACGCCAACAATATGTAGCATTTATTCGTGGATCTCTCGTATGCCAGCCTTTGTTGTTTGTAGGTCCACTATATTGTGTGTGTGTGTGTGTGTGTGTGTGTGTGTGTGTGTGTGTGTGTGTGTGTGTGTGTGTGTGTGTGTGTGTGTGTGTGTGTGTGTGTGTGTGTGTGTGTGTGTGTGTGTGTGTGTGTGTGTGTCTGTGTGTGTGCGATGCTGACAACCATCCGCCTGCCCGATCGGCGGTGGTGATGGATGGCGCTCTGAGAGTACTTGACACGCTCTTCTGTTTCAGTCACCAACACCTGATAGATATTCACCGCCCCACTCATACATATGCATGGGCCCTCCTCTTCCTCTGGCCTTCGGCAGCGGCGCCATGGCAACCGCATTCCAGCGCCGACCCCCTTCCGGCGGGGTCCCGGTAGGGCGTCTTCTAGCTGAAGCTTCAAAGGGAGGGCGGGGTCACAGGCCCGGCCGGGTCACGGTGTCCAGGTGTAACACTCCCTTACTTTGTGCGTTTTTTTTTCCTTGATGTCTTGACATCCGGACTGACCTTGTGACCTCAGGAGAGGGCATTGTGCGGTGAGGGTGTTATTTTTGGGGGGGGCTGGAAGTGGGCGGTGTCAGAGGCGTTGGTTGGGGTGCATTCAGCGCACTGAGTGAGAGGCAGGGTCATTGACGCGCTAACAAAGACTTTGGGGATGATGTCACCGAGGACTGTTGAAAGGGATCCCTGGAATGGGAGTGCTGGACCAGTGGCCCGTGGGCAAGTGGTGGCGGTGGCGGCTTGCACGGCCAAACCCAGTGGTGCTTGGCCACACCGGCGATACATCATAGATTATACGGGAAGGGAGCCAAGACCAGAGGTGTGTGAGAGAGAGAGAGAGAGAGAGAGAGAGAGAGAGAGAGAGAGAGAGAGAGAGAGAGAGAGAGAGAGAGAGAGAGAGAGAGAGAGAGAGAGAGAGAGAGAGAGAGAGAGAAGAGAGAGAGAGAGAGAGAGAGAGAGAGAGAGAGAGAGAGAGAGAGAGAGAGAGAGAGAGAGAGAGAGAGAGAGAGAGAGAGAGAGAGAGAGAGAGAGAGGTAGATTGAGATGCAGCAGCTGCAGGCTACTGTGCACGAACAGACACGTGTGTGTACACACGCACACGCACACACACACACACACACCAGACTCAATGAAGTATTCATCCTGTGTATTCTGCTCTCTTCTTGTCTCTGTGGCACTGAAGAAAAAATTGCCTAACATGAACAAAGGCATGTCTGCACGCTGCCTGTGTGTGTGTTTATATGTGTATATCAGTGTGTGCCTGCACACTTCTTGTAGGTATGTTTGTGTATCTTATTACTCTGTCTGTCAGCACCTTGACTGTGTGTGTGTGTGTGTGTGTGTGTGTGTGTGTGTGTGTGTGTGTGTGTGTGTGTGTGTGTGTGTGTGTGTGTGTGTGTGTGTGTGTGTGTGTGTGTGTGTGTGTGTGTGTGTGTGTGTGTGTGTCTGAATGGACTGCATTCAGAAATTGCTTTCCTGACCTTTTTATTATTTATGTTTTCGGTTTGCCCTGCTTTCGTCTAACTGCTATCCAATCATTTAATGTGTTGTTTCTATCAAAGCATATCCACGCTAAACCAGGGACGTAAAGTTGGCTGAGCTGAAGAATTTCTTCAGACTACCTGATTGGTCTATGTTTCATCCAGCCCACCCAAGTATTGGGCCCTATACAATGTTTACCTTGTAAACTTGTTGCTTGCTTTATATCACGAATGGCCTCCAGAGACCTATGAGTGACAAGACGCATCCCAATAAGCCCACAGCCCAGTTATCCTCCATGTTGTTAAAGCCTTGAAGAGAGCACCACACATCTCTCTCTCTCTGTCTGTCTGTCTGTCTGTCTCTCTCTCTCTCTCTCTCTCTCTCTCTCTGTCTGTCTGTCTGTCTGTCTGTCTGTCTGTCTGTCTGTCTGTCTGTCTGTCTGTCTGTCTGTCTGTCTGTCTGTCTGTCTGTCTGTCTGTCTGTCTGTCTGTCTGTCTGTCTGTCTGTCTGTCTGTCTGTCTGTCTGTCTGTCTGTCTGTCTGTCTGTCTGTGTCTCTCTCTCTTCTCTCTCTCTCTCTCTCTCTCTCTCTCTCTCTCTCTTCTGTCTCTCTCTGTCTCTCTCTGTCTCTCTCTCTATGTCTCTCTCTGTCTCCCTCCCTTGCCCTGTCTCTCTGTTTGTCTGTCTGTCTGTCTTAGTGAGTCTCATGCATGGCGTAGCTCAACACTGACCAAGCTGTATAGAGGTTGAAGACGGAGCGATGTCAAAGGAGTGTAGAGGTTGAGTGAGTGTTGAGTTGTCATTCAACCGTGTATTGCAAAAAAAAAAAAAATGGAACAAAAACTCTTCTTCTGTAAAATAATTGCCGCCATTCTCTTCCCGAGGAGTTATTTTCTTCTCTTTCATCCCGTTTCTCTTTCCTTTGTTTTGCGCTGAACTTTGCGCCCCTGAAAGATGCAACACCCCCCCCCCCCCCCCCGCCTCTCTGTAGAGATGAGGAGGAGCGTAGGGAAAACAAGGCAATCCAGTCGCTCTTTAGAAGAAACCAAGCTGCCTCTTCGTTCGGCGCTGCACTTTTTTCGCCTCTTTTTCTGTTTTGTTTGGCTTTTGTTTTTCCGTCTTGTGAGTTTCTGAGAGGCAGCAGTCGATGCACGAAACGAAAGGCAGCACAACAAACCGCTTTAAAATGTGAATGCATTTTTAGCGCATACCCACGCACCCACACACGCGCACGCTCATACGCACATGCACGCACACCAAAAAAAACCACTTTGGTAGCCAAACAAAAACTCGATACAGTGGTTCACTCTACGATTGGACGATCACGCTTTGTCTCCTTCTGCATTTTTGCGACCAAATATCGTCCGTCTTCCTCTCCCGTTGACAAAGAGCTGGCTCAGGGGGACGGGTCGGGGTGGGTGTTGGGGTGGGGGTGGGGATAAAGAAGATGATGGAGGGAAGGGGGGGGGGGGGTAGTCATCTTGAAGCTTACATCAATTACATCGCCGCATTGACCCCAATGGCGACTGATTAGCACCATAAGCTGTCTGCCGCCCCCACCCAGCGCACCACCAACCCCACCCAACCCACCCCCCAGCCTCAGGTCTCCGTCATCAGGAGTGACTCCCCGCTGTCCGCCTGGCTAGCCTCTAATAGGATGTTAACGAGCCACCGAGGATGATGTGTATAGGCTGACCTTTGAGGTGGATCTTAATCTATTACACGTTTAGGCTTCAGTTGGATGCAAAATCATGGTAAGGTCATGCCGATCGGTTGAATTTGTGTTTGTCATCGATCGTGGTCATAGTAATCGGTTTATAACCTCATCTGTGTTCTCGGAGATCATGCCACTGTCATATGAACATGTCGCGTACATATTTCATGCCTCGTTATCTTTCGGGATTTCTGCTCCATTTAGGTGCTGCTAGGTACAAAAGGAAATGCATTCGAATGCTATTTTGTGTAAAATAGGGCGTTTGGCAGCCCCACCGGGGCCTCCCTGATAAATTATCCAACAAAGGGGGGTCACACACCTTAGCCATAGTTTTAGCATCCACCCAAGGCTGCAGGACAAACACACACACGCATACTGTACACACATGCACACACACAGACATGAACACACAACCAACACACCCACCCACCCACACCCACACACACACACACACTCTCAAACCCCCCTCGGACACAAACTCACGCACGAACACAAACACACACACACACACTGTACACACGCACACACACAGACATGAACACACGCAAACAAACACACACACACACACACACACACACACACACACACACACACACACACACACACACACACACACACACACACACACACACACACACTCTCAAACCCCCCTAGGACACAAACTCACGCACGGACACGAACGCACACACACCAACACACAAACACCCACACACACACACACACACGGTCGGATAAATGCGAGAGCGAGGGAGGCATGTGAGAAGACAGAGAGGGCGTTTGGGGCCAGACAAACACCGTTCCATTAACCTGTCTCTCCACACCGGGGCTCCTGCTGTCCAGCCCCCTAGCCACCCCACCCATCACCGGCCATCTCCCAGCCATCACCCCCAAGCACCCCACACATCACCCCTCGCTGATTAATGACGCTGCACTGCCGGGGTCCTCTCCATCTGTAGACAGCCCCCGGCCCACCCTACAAAATAAACTCACTCACGCATTCGGTCACTCCCTCAC
>OLKM01001779.1:0-7500 GCA_900291075.1 Melanogrammus aeglefinus | reverse complement strand
CTCTCTCTCTCTCTCTCCCCCCCCCCCCCCCCCCCCCCCCCCCCTCTGTTCTCCCTCAGATCTGTCCTGGCTGAACTGGTGTCTGACGGGCTCCTGCCTCTTCAGTCTGATGCTCATCCTCCTCTTCAGGGAGTCGTACGACCGCCTCTACCTGGACGTCTTTGTCTCGGCCTGACCTCCAACTGACCTTCGTCTGACCTTTGTGTGACCTCCAACTGACCTCTGACTGACCTTATGACCTGGAAAAGGACAAGAAAGCAAAAGACTGACGAATATAATCCCCATTGCACAAAGTAACGATGACAAAGGAGGGAAAAACTGATGTAACGGAGTGGGGGACCGGGGGAGGGGGGGGGGCAAAGCCTACTGCTGAACTCTTGAGAATGTTCTCGAGTGTAAAAACAAAGTGTATCGACCGGCAGTGTTGGCTGGGTTGGATCTCTGTACAGATGCGGTTGGCCCAGACCTGCTGGTTGAACTCCTCACTTAACTGTCGTCGTCTTCTGGAACAGCGTGCTCCATTTTGTAAATTGTGTCTTTGTATGTCAACACTTAAACTGATACCCGATATTTTTTAAGAAACTGATAAAAACCACGAAAGGGATTTGTCATCTGTTTACAGATGAAATAATGGTTAAACTTTTATTACATTTATCGCTTTTGCTTTGTTGAGCTTCAAAGTGGCAGGAGACGGGAAAGGTTTAGCTCACTCTCGGTACTCACTCATTTGTCAATTCAATTCCCACTCTCTCCTGTTTGACCTTTTATTGGGAACGTCGTGAATGACAAACGTGACATCAAAGGAATCATTAACACGGAACGAAGGCTGCTGACCGGGCCTCCTCCTCCTCCTCAGCCAATCAGCAGTGCCCCTGATGTCTGCTGTTTGCTGGTCTAACAAGGGAGCTGGCGTTCTTAGCACTCATCATCCTTCAGAGGCCACGCACTGACTGAGCTGTAAAGGGACACCGCGCTCGGGGAGAGGACCTTTTGATCCGTCTGTCGCCTCCCACTCAGCGGCGACAGACAGACAGGCAGACAGACAGACAGACAGCCAGCAGCGCTTGCATTGGACCAATACCTGTGGAGCAACGAGTATGCGTTATTTTGGACCTAACACTATGCTAAAAAAAATTGCACAAAGATCGTTTTTTTTCCGGAGTCCTGTGTGAACAAAACCATAATTTGTTTTTCTTTTGTGTGATCATCGATGAGTTATCGTCGAGTTGTTGTCGACCAGTGATTTTATTGTGTTTTTTTTATCTATTTTCTTTCGTCGCATATTTATGGATGGTATGTTTTTATTTTTGTGGGTTTTAACATTGTTCTCACGTTTTTTTTCTCACTATTTCACTGTTCACGATCACTATTTATTGCGAGGGTTGCAGAGCCGCTGACCGTCATTATGACCGGCTCTGTACGTTCTCCGCGACGGACCTCTGGAACGGCCTCGGCGGGTGCTTCTCATGGTTGCCATGGCGGCGAGGCTGCCATTACTCATGTTCTAATTATACAATGGCTCTTGGCGTCTGCCGTTGAAGCAAGCTGCCATGAGAGATGAAGCCGGAGGGTGAAGGAAAACATATTTGAATGGTTACCTCAAATAGCAAGGCTGAACTCTTGAATACACACACACACACACACACACACACACACACACACACACACACCTCAAATAGCAAGGCTGAACTCTTGAATACACACACACACACACACACACACACACACACACACACACACACACACACACACACTCCCTGCTGCTTTGTTCACAAAGTATCACAGGGTTTTTAACGTCGTCTTTTTGGCATTTTTCGGAAGACGCAAATTTGGGTGTTGCCTCGAAATGTGAACCCTTGTGAATCACTGGCTGCACTTTTTTGATGCATATCAAGCTCACACCTTCATGTTTTAGACGATAGACGGAGAAGGCAAGGTTAGCCAGCAACATGTACAAAAAAGAAAAAGCTGGCCTCTTCTCTCGTCAAGAATCCTCTCGGTGGTAGTATTGATTTCTGTGTTAAACTACAAGCAACCAATCCATGTCCTATCTCTTATTTCTCTTTTTAAACCATTGTACAGAAAGGAGTCTCCTTTACCTTGCCTTAATTACCCAGAACTATGTTGATGTTGTCTTTAAAAGAGGGGGAGCGTTCAAAATGTCTTTGTTTCTAAGACCATGTATGACTGTTGAATATTTGCCGCACCTTATTAAAACAAACGCTCTACGAAAGATCACGTGGTCATTGCTCCCGTTGTTGTTTATGTCGCTGAGGAAGACGAAGGTCGTGTCGAGCAGACGTTTTGCGGCGACCTCGCAGGGTTCGTCCAGAGGCAGCGATAAACAAAAGCGAGAGAGAGGGAGAGAGACTGAGAACCAGCAGCATAGGGCTCTCAAGAGGATATCCATCCGGGCTTCCAGGAGAAACATCTTCCTAAATCCCCCTCCCGACCTCCACCCCACCCACCCGCTCTGGTCACGGGGGTTATCTCATTGTTTTAAAGCCATGTATTAGGCTGGCTCCGCCCTCTAGAGGCTGTGTCAGAGGCCTGTGTTCCCCCCTCATTCACCTCCAGATCCTCCAGCTGAGCTCATGATCTGGCCAAGGCCACCATGTCAGCCTGGAGCGTAGGTGTGCATGCAGCAGGGGAAAGCTGGTGTTTAGTAACTCCAGTCTGGTTTGATTCAGAGTGTGTGTGTGTGTGTCTGCGCGTTGGTTATGAAAGAGGCAACCCTTAAACTCTCACATTCCAAGAAGATCATTTCTCATGTTGTGCCACAAAGAAACTAAATCCAAACAAAACTGATCACTCGGTCGCAAATAAACTGAAAAACAATCATTCACATTCAAGTCCCAGTTAAAACAAGGGCTCCTGCCAAGCTATCACTCTGCTGTTATTCCAACCCAAGTTCCACTTATTTCAAGTCTTTTACTGGAATAGCTCTGCAATGGTAATTCAAGCCCAACCAGGTGCCACCCAGCGACGAAACGTGTTAACCTCCGTTTCTTTTGAGGTTACAGAGAATGAACAGCTTTTTCTTGTTTAACACACAGCCCTTGAGAGTTTCACCGCAAAACAGCGTCGACGTCAGTCTACAGGGTATGTCAACATATTTAATAACATCTGCGAGGCAAACGGCCCCATGGGTGCTCTAGACGTTTAAAACGGGCCCCAGTGTTATGTTTTGCAGTGTTTGACATAGGCTATTCAGCGCTCTTGTTCAGAGAAGGGATCTGTGCGAGCAGACTCTAGGCGGAACGCGAGTCACTAAACATTAGGGGCCCGTCCCCGACGCCATAAGCGACGCTGCGTTTAACAACACTAACCGCAATGCCTCCCAATACAACGCGGCTAGAGCTCCCCTAAGTGCGACTGGACCTGCTTGTTACTCATTCTGCTGCACTGCCTTCCTTTAGGGCGGCTACTGTCGCTTCTTTGTACATTAAAAAAAACAATGATTCCCTTACTGCATTCCGCCTACAACTCCCGTGGAGCTGTAGCCTCGGAATCATGGTTCTGAATGTAAACTAATTGTTTTGAACGACAAAGACACAGGGTTTTTGATGCTCCCCGATGTGGGGGTGCGGTGGTGTGTCGACGTGATGCTGATTTACTTGAATCGAGGACCACGTTGGAGATGAGTGCTGTGCCTTTGATGTGCCGTCCTCTGAGCCTTCGTATTGCGCATGCTGTTCTATTACCTGTCCGTCCTCAACAGTATGGCATCAAATCAAAAGCGTTGGCATCTGTGATGACCCCGTCCCCAACACTATTTATTATTGCCTTGACTAACTATTTATTTTTCATCCCGGCCTCGTCCTGTTTTTTCTGCTGTTTTTAGTGACTGAGAATCCCCAAAAATAATGTTTTATTGTCTGCGTCTTTGAACTATTTTCTCCTTTTTCAGTGTTTCTTTGTTTGTCTGCCAAAGGTATAATAGGGAGCGGTTTCAAAGAAAAGCTTTTAGAGAGCAGGCTTTTTTTGAGGTTGCCAGCCAATCAGATTCTAAATTGGATTGGACAATCCCTCATTTTGTGATTGAAAATTTTTTATGCAATTCAAACTTTTCTCTTTTAAAACGAAAACTGTTAATATATAATCAAATAAAGTGCATCTGAAGATTTAAGTAAAAAACCTTACTAGAAGTTGTCTTTTTTTTGGCACCTCCAAAACTGCATTTTCCTCAAAATAACGTTTTGTGTTTATTATTTTGTGTTAACAGTTTCATAACCATAAAGTTGTATTCAAAAATGTGTTCATATCGCCTCGCTTTGCGTGGCGTGTTTCCTTTCCACGCCAATGAAGCTGAACAATTTGAATCGGTATTGGAACACAAGAATTTGATGCAAATTTTTCCAACACCAAATTGTAATTGCTTTAAAAAAAAAAAGAAGAGATCTTTCTAACAAGGCAATGTTATTAGTAAAGCACTTTCAGTTGTCCATGACAAACTGATAAGAGGGTTGTTGTCAGAGGGAAGAGCTAGGCCTAATGATGCATCCCATTCCCACTGTTAAGAGATACAAGCGTCATAAGATCTCCCTGGGAATAGTTAATTAAAATGAGACAAACAAGCTTTTTTCTTTGTTGTTGCGTGACTCGTGATGGCAATTTAGCTCCACCGATCTCACAGGGGCAAATCCATTCAAACTTAAGAGAAAAACCAACGGGTTTGTTTGCCTATTTGTCTTCATGCAATTAAGCTCTTTTTTTTTTTTTTTTTTTAAGAAATGCTCTTCTCATCACTGCCCATCACTTTCATTTCCAAGGCCCAATCACTCGCTTTCCCTTCCCACAGTGGCCTTGCTTCGCTTTTATACATTGTTCCGGGTGCCTTCCCCCCCCCAGGGACGAACCATCACTTGTGGCTCCTCTTCCCTCCATCAACGCCTCCCCCCCCCCCCCCCCCCCCCCCCAAAAGTCCTGTAATTGACTTCTCTGGGATTATGAAAAATGAGAGGTGTTTCTATTTTTTTTTTTTCTTACCAAACGCCTCATTTAGCGGAAGAGCCGGCGCCGTGAACCGCTACTTTCTCCTCAACATATTAGCCAGGCGAGGTGCTTCTGATGAGGAGCGATGTGGTGCGGATCCCGGAGCCAGCGGCGTATGACAGCTGGCCGCCGGTATGCAGATCCATCAGCAGTGACTTTGAGACGCCTATCAGCCTGTGACCAAAGCTCTGGGAACATACACGCACTTAGACATAGACAGATACACACAAGCACACACACACACACACACACACACACACACACACACACACACACACACACACACACACACACACACAACACACACACACACACACACACACACACACACACACACACACACACACACACACACACACACACACACACACAAGGACACACACACACTTACACAAGCACAAGCACACACACAAACCCACAAACACAAAAATACTCACAAAAACGGAAACTCTTAATTATCACTCAATGTGGAGGCAACAACTTAAAGTGCTGGACGGATCGATGGCAGTGGTGAGGCGGATGCATCAACGTTCTTGTAAACCGGCAGCCTCGTCTGTACTTCAGAAGTTTGGGAGCCTGCGTCTGTGTTGTAAACACTTTGTGTCTTTCAGAGGATCAGTATGCAGGACACTGCAGTCCTGCAGTCTCACAAAACACTTCCATCAGTGTCAATAAAGTTCTACTTTTGATGGCTAGATAAAACCAGCCTGGGCCCTGAGACTCAAATCAACTTTGTCATTGCCGGGCACTTGACCACTTGTCCAACTTAATCGCCCCTGCAATTATTGGTGGCTATATAGACCAGAAAGTCCACAAAAGCAAAGCCATTCCCACATTACGCAAACAGCTGTTTATTCCCTCCATTTTCTATTCAAAACACAGTATGTTTCACTGGAGTGACCCCCTACGTGAGGAAAGGTAATAAGGCCCCTGGGAAATGAAGGTCTGTGAAAAGCTCTTTGTGGGGCATTCTGGACAGGTGCCAAGTATAATACACACCCCAAAAACACACATGTACAACAAACACACCTGGCCATTTGAATGAAAGTACCATCAACTCAGAAGAGCCCCGGACAGGGTCTGCATCACACTCAGAGAAGAGTGCACTCTCACTGCCTCCTTAAGGACGAATGACGCATACTGGGAAAGGGTGACACCCTGACTCGTGGTGAGGGGAACATGGAGGTGTTCTCAAGGTCAATAGGGGACATTGTCCTCATGAAAGGAAGCTGAGTGCCACGCCGGATGCTCACTTTGCAAAGCACACGTCACTTCTGAACTTTGAGGACGCTTTTTCTTCTTTTTCTCTCTTCATGAAAGCATATTAGTGGAGGAGTGAGGGGTGAGAACGGAAGGGTGCATGGGGGTAGGGGGGGAGCGGTTGTGTTAGAGGCCAGGTTCCCCTCAAAAGCGATCCATCAGCCTCCTCTAATGTATGGAGAAGTGGCGCAGACAGACAGCCCGCATGTCCTCCAAGCAAGAGCTATTATGCTAAACCATGGAAGCAGAAAGACCTAAGACTCAAGAGAGCGAGGAGGGAGAGAGCACAAGAGGGTGTGTGTGGGTTGATGTGGTGTCCGTGTGTGTGTTGTTTGTTGGTGTGTGTGCTGTGTGTTGTGTCGTGAGAGAGAGAGAGAGAGAAGAGAGATGAGAGAGATGAGAGAGATGAGTAGAGAAGAGAGGAGAAGAGAGAGAGAGAGAGAGAGAGGAGAGGGAGGGAGGGAGGGAGGGAGGGAGAGAGAGAGAGAGAGAGAGAGAGAGAGAGAGAGAGAGAGAGAGAGAGAGAGAGAGAGAGAGAGAGAGAGAGAGAGAGAGAGAGAGAGAGAGAGAGAGAGAGAGAGCCTTTTGATGCCCTTCCTGCTTCCTGCCTAAGTGACAGCTCACCTAGGCTTTGATGCCAACTTCTGCGGTGTATAGGCCGGCTTTAAAAGAGAACAAACTTCAGACAATGTGCTCCCGCCAGGTCCGTGGGGGAACTCACCGCCACTGTGTTCGCGGCTGTCCACCCCAGACCGTGAATACCGTCCTTATTTAGCCCATGATTGACGCGTGCCTTGATGGCTATTAAGACGGCATGAGTCAGCTGCATTGCCTCCAGAGGCCTTGTTAGGGCGCCATGGAAACGGCGGGCTCATTTAAGGCTTAACCTGCTTCACTCAGAATAGAATCCAACTTTTTGTTATCCTCTTTCGTGGCCTGCAGCGGGTGTGGATTTAGAGAGAAATCGACTCAAACTCGCACAAACACACGTGCACACACACGCACGTGTGCAGACACACACACACACACAACACACACACACAACACACGCACACACACACACACACAACACCCAGACACCATACACCACCACACAACCATACACACTGCATATGGTTGCGATGCTATACACCCACACACATCAACACATATACACAACACACCAACACACACACACGCCACCCCACACACACACACCACACACACACAGACACACTCCGCACGCAGCGCAACAAAATTGTCGGT
>OLKM01001778.1:88339-95839 GCA_900291075.1 Melanogrammus aeglefinus | reverse complement strand
CACACACACACACACAGAAACACATAGATACACACACACACACACAAACAACCACCCAAGCACAAACACACACACACAAACACACAGAAACACACACACACACACACACAACCACCCAAGCAAAAACAGATAGAAACACGCACACACATCAACCAAACTATAGCCTAAACCTGTTCATGCAAACAGCTCACACACAGCTCATGCCGTGCCACAAACCAATAAAATTGCAAATTTCCCTTCATATTTTGACGATTTTCACAATATCCTAAATAAACAGAAGCCTCAGTGCACATATCCTGCCCCCGCCCCCCTCCCCCTTCTATCTATGGCTCCCATACCTCCCCCCCCCCTCCTCCTCTGTCCACAGCATTAAATATTAATTCTGTGCGTGGCTGGAATGGCTCACCGCACAGGCAGCGTCCGCATCAGCTGGGCGGCCCCACCCTACTGTAGGTAAACACTAGTGAGATCACAACACCACCGCCCTCATCCAGCACATCCACTATCTCCTCCCTCACAACCAGCCACTCCTCCTTCCCGCTAGTGCTGGTGGGGGTGGGGGTAATAGTAGAGGTAGTGGGGTTGGTTTGGGGGTTGGTGAGGGTGATGATGGATGATGGATGGTGGTAAAAGTTGTGGCGGTTGAGGTGGTGGTGGTGGTGGTGGTGGTGGTGGTGGTGGTGGTGGTGGTAGATGACGTTGTGGTAGTGCTGGTGGTAGTAGTATAGGTAGTGGTTGTGGTGGTGGAGCTGGGGGTGCTGATGGGGGTGGTAGTGGTTGAGTTCATGATGGCAGTGGTGTTGGTGGTGGTGGTGGTGGTGGTGGGAGAAGTCATGGTAGAGGTCATGCTGGTGGTGTGGTGGTGGTGGTGGTGGTGGTGGTGGTGGTGGTCATGCTGGCGGTGGGTGAGGTGGTGGTGTTGGTGGTGGCTTGTAGGTGGAGCGAGACTCACCATGATATGTTTTCTTCAAGTCTAATGTCGTGGTCATGGAGCCAAAGAATCCCAACCTCAATGGGGTGATTTGTTTGACCTGTTAATAACTACTTTACAGCAAAACATTACATGACTTTTTTTTTTTTTAGCAACTAAGTTGGTTTTCTGTGAGATATTTTTTGTTTTCTATTATAACATATTATATACAAGGCAGCCTAGTATAAGGTTGATCTAGGAAACAAATAGATTGTCATTCAGTAATAGTAAAGTAAAATGAGGGTGCTATTATGTAACTATATTCTCTTAACAGTATGCAGGCAAACATACAGACAGACAGAGAGACAGTCAGACACACACACACAACACACACACACACACACACACACACACACACACACACACACACACACACACACACACACACACACACACACACACACACACACACACACACACACACACACACACACACACACACACACACACACACACACACACACACACACACACACACACACACACACACACACACACACACACTGGCCTGCAGCAGATTGCGCTGACAGAACCCACTGTTCTCCACCAGGTCAACGGTCCTCCACTTAAAACAAATGTGTAACATGACACTCTGATAAAGCTCCACAAGGGGCACCAGAGTACACGTAATGGCAACATTCAATATCCTGGCCAAGATTTAACAGGTGGATTGACTCTGTTTATCCTGAAGCTCTGTGAGAGGATACAAGTAAACAGATAAATAACCGCAGGAATAGGAGAAGGAAAGACCATTATGAAATTTTCACACACACACACACACACACACACACACACACACACACACACACACACACACACATGTGCACACACACACACACACACACACACACACACACACACACACACATACACACACACACACACAGACACACAACACACACACACACACAACACACACACACACACACACACACACACACCACACACACACACACACACACACACACACACACACACACACACACACACACACACACACACACACACACACACACACACACACACACACACACACACACACACACACACACACACACACACACACACACACACACACAAACATAGACACATTTATTTTCATTTCTAGATGCTGATGTAAGACAATCTGAGTTTGTGTTTTTTAAATGATGGAACATTTGAACAAAACCTTCAAACTCAGCTAAAACTTTGTTATGCGCTATTTATCATAATAAGCTGAATCCAGACGGACAAACTCAACTCAAACTCTTTATTTTGGCCTAACCAAATAAAACCTAAACACCACCTTGAATTTCCTGCATATAGTCAAATGTTTTACTTTCAAATATCTAATGATTTTTTCTAATAGTTATGGTAAACAAAATAACTAAATTGCTCTTTTTGAAAATATTAAATATTAAAAGTATTTAAGTACTCAAATAAATGGGGCTGTAGTTGCTCTGACAAATACCACATTGGGTTAATTGGACGTTTTCTTAGTATTTTAGAATCAGGATTCATTATCATGTGGTTCATATTGTAGCTTAACAATGTTATACAAGCAAATAAAATCATTTTAAAATCAACAAATATTATATTAAGGCAAACAGGCACACTCTCACACATGCACACACACACACACACACACACACACACACACACACACACACACACACACACACACACACACACACACACACACACACACACACACACACACACACACACACACACACACACACACACACACACACACACACACACACACACACACACACACACACACACACACACACACAAACAGTCTCTCCCTCCCCTCAATGATGGACTGGAATTGGCACTCTCTGTCACAGTGTGTGATTGCGACCTCCGTTTGACCTGCTGTGGATATATGGCGTCCCCTCAGTTATCTACATAATGCACAGGGAGTGAGGTGGAAAAAGCCATCTGAGAACGAGGGCTGGGGTGGGACAGGGGGGTGGGGTGGGTGAGAGGAGAGAGAGAGAGAGAGAGAGAGAGAGAGAGAGAGAGAGAGAGAGAGAGAGGAGAGAGAGAGAGAGAGAGAGAGAGAGAGAGAGAGAGAGAGAGAGAGAGAGAGAGAGAGAGAGGGAGAGAGAGAGAGAGAGGGAGAGAGAGAGAGAGAGAGAGAGAGAGAGAGAGAGAGAGAGAGAGAGAGAGAGAGAGAGAGAGAGAGAGAGAGAGAGAGAGAGAGAGAGAGAGAGAGAGAGAGAGAGAGAGAGAGAGAGAGAGAGAGATTGAAGGCTGAATGAAAGTATATCGCGCGGTACAGAGTCTCCTAGATACTGCTGGCTAAATGACCGGGTCGCGCTGCTTCTGTTTATTGGAATCTAAGAAAGAATGCGATGGCTGCTATGTTCTTCTGATAGGACTCTAGGCTGGCTGGCTGGCTTTCATTTGGCGGGAATATCACAACCTTTATTGTCTACGTGATTCAATTACTGAAGACAGGAAAGGATTTTAAATGTTTGCTTCTCTGTGTTCGTGTTTATAGGATGTATACGTTCATGTGTGATTGTGTGAGCCTTGAGTCAAAAGGCCCCTTTCGACTTCTGTGTGTGTGTGTGTGTGTGTGTGTGTGTGTGTGTGTGTGTGTGTGTGTGTGTGTGTGTGTGTGTGTGTGTGTGTGTGTGTGTGTGTGTGTGTGTGTGTGTGTGTGTGTGTGTGTGTGTGTGTGTGTGTGTGTGTGTGTGTGTGTGTGTGTGTGTGTGTGTGTATGTGTGTGTGTGTGTTTATGTGTCTCTCAACCCCATGACCTGCAACAGTTTTAGTTTTTTCTCAAAACCCAAAGTCAACTTAATAGCCTGGCAATTCGGCCCCTCAAATAACTAATTTGTAATACATTCCCTGAAATTAACGTTTTCTGCCCGTGAATTATCAATTTGTTCTCTCAAATGAATAATGTATGCCCTCAAATTATCAATTTGTTTTCCCAAATTAGTAATCTGCCCCTTCGTATTAATAATTTATGCCCTGGAATTTGTGATGCATTATCTTGCATGATCTTTAGACTTTGAACCTTTTAAGGACACAATGCTTGACAAAATTATGAATTACATATATCTATCTATACGTAAGGGATAATATATAGAACGCCGGTCATTATCGGGATAATAAGCCCCGACAGGGAGAACCGGACACCGACGCAAAGCGGAGGTGTCTTGCTTCACCCTGAATATGCTTATTTTCGATAATGACCGGCGACGTTCTATACATCATCCCGCTTATTACACTGCTACTTGCCAAAACAAAAAAAATAACTTCACACGGTGTGTCTTTTTACAATTTATTTGTTGCCAGCATTCGTAGTGTTGATCAGCAGAGAAATAGTCCACCAAAGACGTTGACGTCGCTTAGCAACCGAGTACGCTGGGGTAGATAAGTTACCGGGCTACTTGAGGAGTGATACCAAAGACAGCAAAAAAAATCCACTTACCTTGAAAGGTGTCATTATATGCTTAGCAACGGTGAATTATCAAAAAATAATTCAAAGCTGGAAGTTGTGAAAGCCCATGCAAGTGGACGGAGCGTTCCACAGCATTGAGAAAAGCCGTGTAATAAATATATATAACTTATAATTTACATATATGTATTTTTTATATTTTGCATATTCATTTATATATACATGATATATATAGTATATACATCATGTATACACAGTTAATATGGAAACAATCAGGCAAGTGATGGTCAGACTCAATTAATATCTAATGCTGCAGTTCATCTCAGTAAAGTCGTGTACTAGGTGTTTCTTTCAACCTCAAAGAGCTACGGGGAAAACCGACTACAGAAGGCAGTTCACCTTCTGTAGTCAGAGGAGAGACTGAGCACTGATGGATGGGTTTCCACTCATATTCAAAATAGCCAATGTTCTATCAGCGTGTAGATGCACTGCACTCTTTCTCTCATTGGACCAGAGGAAATGGTCCTTCTGTTGCAGGAGTGGCAACAGGTGGCTTTGGCTGCAGCTCTGTCCACATGCTGGTTCTCATTGGCTGCAGCTCTGTCCACACGCTGGTTCTCATTGGCTGCAGCTCTGTCCACACGCTGGTTCTCATTGGCTGCCATACATGGACAGGTTTGTACCTCAAATAGTCCAGCGTAAATTGGTCACATCATTAACTCATGAGATAGTTCATTTATCAGGTTCCGATTGCAGAAAGCAATAATTTAAGGTTTTTAGTTTGGGACACAAAACAATTGCAGTGCTTCTGCAATTTATGAATTTAGATTGCCACTGAAGTGTGAAACAGAAAACTTTCCAAATAAATGTGGATATTGGTAGCTAAGTAACGCAAACTTTAAATGGTTGACTCCCACTCATTTTATGTTCTGTGAGTGAGCATGTGCATGTTAAACAATCTGTTGCATACCCTTTTGTTTTACAATATTTGTGTGTTCCAAACAAATTCAATCATGCCTGATACATATATATATATATATTGTTAAACATATATATGTATTGTTTAACATAATATATACATATATATATTATGCATAATTATTTATGAATTTACAATTTCAATATTATGTAAAGCATTAATACACACTAATTAAGGGGCTAGTTACCATTAATTATCATTTGTGAATACAGTTCTGATCATTATTATAGAGAATAAGCATTAGGGGTTCGAGTTAGGGTTAGGGTAAGAGAGACCATTTGTTAACTGTTAATTAACCGTTGGTTAATTGTTAGTCAATACTTATTACTGCATTAACTAATGTTAATTAAATGATGTACCCTTATTGAATAGTCTTTCATATATTTGTATTTATATATTTATTTGAAAGATGTGCATTTTCAAACTCACAATTACTGCACTGAGCAGGTGAAGGGTTTCTGTCCCAAGATTGGGTCCACAGGAAGCCAGGAGACCCTGGCTTCTGGTGGTCTTGCTTTGACCCAGTCCTCTGGTTTCTGTATACAGATATAGATATTAGTAGTTGTTCATGAAGTTTATTATTTCTTTATTATTTGAATAAAAAAATATATTTCAATTGACTTTGTTATTATTCACTATCTGTATAAATAAGGGCTAATATAGTACAACATATAATGAGGTACAATATATATCTATAGTTTATATTTTGGCCATTCAGTCTCAGCTGAACTTTTGGCAGGTTACATTGGCCTAAACGTCAACAGCTTCCTCCCATTAATCATCCTCACGTATTGCACAATGATCCCTGATCTGCTAGCATAATATCACGTTCACGATCGTCAAGTCAACTGCCAAACAAATTAGAGGGGGGGAGGGGGTATGGTAGAAGAGATCAAAACAAGGGGTGAGAAGTGTTTAAGAAGTAGCCTATTATGCCTCAATTGTTTTTTATTCCCGACCATGATTTATCCAGATGGCAAAACAGAGGGGTATTTTGTGTTGAGTATATAAATGAATGCAAACACACATATGTAGACACACAAAACAAACACACACACGCAAACACACACACACAAACATAAATAAGAATGCACACACACAAACACACACACACACACACACACACACACACACACACACACACACACACACACACACACACACACACACACACACACACACACACACACACACACGCAAACACACACACACAAACATAAATAAGAATGCACACACACAAACACACACACACACACACACACACACACACACACACACACACACACACACACACACACACACACACACACACACACACACACACACACACACACACACACACACACACACACACACACACACACACACACACACACACACACACACACACACACACACACACACACACACACAGGTCTAGATGTTATTAAACATCTGTTGTCTCCGTCTCAGGTACTTCCCGTGTTGCCTCCAGTAGGACGCGCTACACAGATGAGGAGTACAGATGCTGCATGGCTCCCAGTCAGAGCACAGCCCCACAGTGCTGGGATGGGAGCCTGCTCGCTCACAGAGTGGGTCTGAACAGATGGCTTATTTGCAGGACATATTTATCACGTCTTCATGACCCGCTATCACACCGCAAACCAAGGGGTTGTTAGGGAGTTTGCATGGCCGTTTTTTCTCTCTTGATTCACTCTGGCAAATTATCCCTTTTGAGGGCATATTATAGACTAACTAAATAAATACACAATAAATACATACAGATAAATACACATAGATACATGAAAAACTAAAATAATTTAGTCATGTGCCAAAGAAAAAGGAGCAATGCATTTGCTAATTATATGTTCTTATTCGTTGTTTGATTTATAAAAGTGTTGTGCAAGTCTAGTGTTTATTTTCATGCGGTCTGTTTAATGATGATTATTATGTTGTTTATTATTATGATAATGAGTCTGTCATTAGCATGTCACTTCAATTGATTTAACTTTTCTACTGTAGAAGAGAGGAATTTCTATAAAATAATGCAGATTGATCTCATTAAGATAATGATCCTAAACTATAAAATATATAGTTGTAATATTATAGTTACATTAAATATATTTTTTATAACAGTTCTTGATGTAGTACCTGTACTTTTTTTTCCCTGAA
>OLKM01001778.1:80839-83339 GCA_900291075.1 Melanogrammus aeglefinus | reverse complement strand
GATCAAGACACAACCAAATCATGTATGATGTGTGTTAAGGAGCACATAAAACACATTTTTTTTCTTTGACTCTCGTGCTTATTCATAGATTTGATTATATTTATTTGAGTTGTTTTTACGTGTATATCTACAGAATGTTTGTTCATTGGAGCATGTGAACATTTGAGTGTACTGGTCAGTACATTATAAGACTATAGATTTGCTAGATCGCTTGAAGATCTGCTATCAATCTGCTATCAATCTTCTTTGTGTGTTCTTGTGTTAAACAGCAAGGGTTATTCCACTAAAAACACTAAACGGTTGGAGCTGGGATTTAAAACATTGGCTGATAGGCTGTTAATATCTTTATGCAGATGGAAAGGGTTTAGTGCTTCCGTGCTGTGACAGTTATTGTGTCCCCATTGTGTACCCATATTGGGGATATAACATAACATGCAAAAAGAATGTTTGCAGGGTATTCTTTGCTTTGTTTAGTTGTTTTACAAACCTGATGCCGACTGTTCTTCATCAAACATGTGATTCTGCGTTATCATGGCTTGTTCTACTCAAGTAATAAGTTATAACAATGTTATAAACATGTTCCTGTCTCTCCTGTCTTTATACTGCCTGATTCCCTGTCAGAATCTGCAAGGGCATTAACAGTCTTCCTATGCTAGTGCACATACAGTATGTTTACATGATATTGGTGTTACATTTATATTATAAAATCCAGTGTTCAGCTGACTGTAGTCATCGAATTAGCCTGTACATTGGACATTTGTCAAAGACACTTTGTGCAATACTTGCATGTTTCTGACTTTATATCGCATAGAAGTGTGTTTGCAAAAAGTTATGCAATGCAAATAATATGATATGGTACGTGTCAATTCAATATTATATATGCATAGTAATATTTTCAGTAAAAGATAAATTGAGAACATATTTGCCATTTACCATTGCTTAAAAGAAATACTGCATATATAATCTCTATATTCTAGAATAAAAATTGTAAAAAAACGACCATATATAACTATCATTGTCAAAATTTCCACCAGCATTGGCAACAAGTAAAATATGTACATTTGAATGTTGTATGTATAATGTGTATACACATAACCTCTATTGACCATTATTTAGAAATCCCAACCAAACAATTAAAGGGGATGCATGAATTGAAGAACCCTACACTGTTGGATTTGGCAAATGAAACATCTAAAATGAATCTTATAGATGTTTGTAACAACCTGAAAGAGTGTTTCAGGTCGTAGCCGACGTCTCTCAGGCTTGTTGTATGACATCACAGAGATGATATCATGCTAAGCGATTCAACACTCACAACAATCCCTCCCAAGGGGGCAGGGACATGCTAACCTTTGAGTGCACATCATGTCCTGTATTCTACGTGTGCCAACCCTTCCTTTCAATTCTCTAAAGTGGTGTTGCCAATATTTCAGTGTGGCTGCTTGACACATGCAGGAGAGAAATGGAAAACGAGGAGCCAAACCAGAGCCTAAACCAGGGGCCAAACCAGGGGCCAAACCAGGGGCCAAACCAGGAGCCAAACCAGGGGCCAAACCAGGGGGCCAAACCAGGGGCCATCTTCTTTAAAAGTCAATCACTCCCTCTTGTGAACTGATTAAGAGGCCTCATTGGCAAGTACATCTGTATCAACACAGCCCATTGTGACCATCTGCGTAGGGGACGGTGTGTGTGTGTGTGTGTGTGTGTGTGTGTGAGTGCGCGCGCGCGTGCGCACACCAGGGAGGACCTTGGCAGATTGATTCACAATAGGAAGGGCCGCTTCATGCTTGTCACAGGGACTCAGGGGCCTTAAGCCTCAGGGGAGGGACCATGTAGTGATTTGGGGGGGCCCCATGATACTCACGCACATACAAGCACACACACACATACACACACACACACACACACAGACATACACACAAACACACACACTCAAATACACATGCACGCATTCATGTACACACACACACACACACACACACACACACACACACACACACACACACACACACACACACACACACACACACACACACACACACACACACACACACACACACACACACACACACACACACACACACACATAGACGACTGGGTGTGAACATGTACATCTCTGCAGGCATAAAGTAAGGAAGGGCCGAAACCTTTGCACACAGACACACACACACACACACACACACACACACACACACACACACACACACACACACACACAGACACACACACACACACACACACACACACACACACACACACACACACACACACACACACACACACACACACACACACACACACACACACACACACACACACACACACACACACACACACACACACACACACACACACACGCACACACACACACACACACACACACACACAGCACACACACACACACACACACAACACACACACACACACACACACACACAACACACACACACACACACACAACACACACACACACAGGAGCACACACACACACAACACACAC
>OLKM01001778.1:48339-70839 GCA_900291075.1 Melanogrammus aeglefinus | reverse complement strand
AGCCGACGGCCCCCATCATTTTCAGACTACCTACCGTGAACCTATTGTACTTCTCTCTGCAACACAATATATTCATTCTAAGTCTAGATGCTATACATCCCTTTGAGGGTTGTGCTTTGAGAATATTTGATCCTGCAAATCCAGCATGGCTTGACTCCTTGCTCACTAATCAAGTTCTGTCTCTTTCTCCCCATTCATTCATCGTTCTTTGTTTGCTCTCCATTTCTGCAACGTGTGCTGGTCAGATTATGATCAGGCCACTGGGAGTGGTGCACTGGCACCCAGACATACCATCGTATGGCATTGTACCCTGACGCCAGTCTGCTTCTGAATGGCACCCAGCCCACTGTTCTCTCCAAACCTCTCCTTTGTCCGCACCACAAAGTTGATCTGTTAGCCCACTGATCTTTCTTTTTTTTTTTTTAACAAACAACTCATGAAGAAAGTGGAATGGGGATGCAGAGTTGTCAAACAGCCAGTCTGCCAGCCTGCTCCTATTGCTCCCTTCCTTCAGCCAGCTGTAAAGCCCATCTGCTGAAAACCGCATTAGGTGCAATATCCAATTTTATCCTTTTCCTCAACCTTCCTGAGAAAAGCTTTTAGCCGCATTTTAGCACACAAAAGCTGCTGCCGAGGCCTTTGTAGCTTGAGTTTCTATTTAAGAAGGCAAGGGTGAGAATGCAAGGGGAGAGGGGGGAGGAAATCAATACAGTGTCCTGACTCTCAATCTTCTTGGCCAAAGCAAAGGTGTGTCTTTAAGGGGTTGTGTGGAAGGTGGCGGGGCATTTTTTGTCATTCATAAGCTTTGCTGACAAATCCTTGACATCATTTGCTGGATTGTATCAATAACCTCTTTCGTGGCTGGCGGAGGACAAATGGAAATCATTTGTCGAGCGTTGTCAGGGTGGGGGTTTGACCGCGTGGTTTGGTGTGTGCAGAAGAGATGACGATGAGCCGGCGGGACAAAAGGGCCTCGCCACTGGCCGCCTGGCGATGACATTGGCAGCTGAAGGCATCAAGTGTTGCTGGAAAGTTCAGAGGTTGTCCATGAGTTTGAGTTGACGGACAGCTGTTCAACTCCTCAAGGTGGCAAACAGAGCGGAAGATTAGAGTTTAAGCATGTGTTAATAACCCACTGCCTAATATTTCATGTATATGCAATATAACTTGAGATACTGTCACAATTTAAATAGACAATACGTAGAGATAGCCTAAATTGGCATGCATAAAAAAAAACACATCTTAAATGTATTTTAATCCTAAATACATATGGATTTGTACACATCCATACATAACATACATCCCATTTAATGCTCATAAATATGCCCACTCACACAGCCCTGTGCATTGTGTATTCAGAGTGTTGCAGGGGGATGAGAAAGCCTCAGCTTTTCATGCCTGCTGTTTTGACAGTTGTGGGCTGGATCGGGGAATGGCAAATCTCTTAATCTTCCCCTATTAATAAGAAAAACACAGGACAGTCTGATAGCACGCATACTTTTCTCTCTGTTCCAAAGAGAAAAGGAAAATGACATATGTTGAAGAATAAAGGTCTGAAAAGAAAAGCACATGGAGCCCAATTTTCAGTCAGTATTGGTAGAGCAATATAATTTTATTGTTTTGATGGCGCACACAAGGACGCTAATGCAGTCTGGCTTTTATTTTCCGACTCAAGACTATTTAGGAAGCATAAGGTTGTGCCGCCTATGCATGGACGCATGCTTTGGGCTTCAGGAATGATGTAAGAAATGTTGCTATAACAAACTATAACAGAATCTCTCAAATGTGATTGGTGAATGACGATGTAGTTCTTTAGGAGTTGACGATGTGTTTCTGTATTTAGAGTACAGATGAGACAGTGTTAATGTGTGTCTGTCTGTGGTGGAGAGGTTGTTCTATTTGAGTGTAGCAGCTTACCAGGGCTGTACTGAATAAGACTAGACGTGTTTAATTGGTTTGATCCATGTAAGGGTGCTAGGAAAGGTCAACATTGGTGGACTGTCTGGCAAACACTTTCAGTTATTTTGTCCTCTGTTTATTTGTTATTCCCTTGTGTTTTATGTTTGGTTTTCTTTTGCTATTTGTGGGATATTCGGTAACCCTTCCTTTGACAGTCCCCTAATTACTAGGTATTTACCTTGGTAAATATATGGTAAATCATAGTGTATTACTGGGTAATTACCACTGGTTATAAGAAGTTAAATACAGAGGAATTACAGCTGTACTAAGTACTAAGAAAAACCTCCACTATTACCCATCAACTCAACTAAGTATCATGTAGTTGCAATTTTTTTAGGTTGGTAATAAGTTATTATTGTGTACTTCCTAGGAAAATAGGCAACCGATTCTTAGAAACACCTCTTCTATTACCCATCAATTCAAGTTACAATTGTAGTTATCCTAGTTTTATGTTGGTAACAGCCTAAGTTTAATGATGTACTATCTAGGAATTAACATAGCACTTTCTAATAAATTACCTTTTCTTACATAGTTATTGTTCATAGCTACACCCGTTTAAAAAGGGTTCATTCGATTTTCCTTAGAAACTATTAAATTATTTTTTTATGTTGAAAAACGAAAATACTAACCTGGTCACAACCTCCGCAGGAACAGTTTTCCTCCTATGTCATGGTACATCTTCTTAAATACTGGGCATGAAGTCTTGTTTGTTTCCATGGTATTACCATGTTCTTACCATATCCTTTGTATTAGATTATTCCATTGTCCATGCAGTAACTGGAACTTGTTCCATATATGTTCTGCAACGTTACTAAGTAAAACATGACAGTTTACCCAGTAAGTAAGCTGAACCTGTACTGTAAAAGGAAGCCTAGCTTGTTTCCATGGTATTTACCAGGCTCTTGGCTTACCAGGTTTCATGGTATTACCGGAATGCATGGGGATGTCTTGGGCAAGCTGTCCTGGAGCGGAGCTACCTCCAGCCTTGTCATTGGCAAACCTCCCCAGAGCTTGAGCCCCTGGTAACAACGCTACCTTCCTCTAAGTAACACATCCATCAGGTCTGGTTCACAAAAAACATGCCCCTGAAATAAACCATTGTATCATAGAAAGGTGAGTTAGTCAGGGGGACATATCATTTAAAATCTCTCTCTCTCTCTCTCTCTCTCTCTCTCTCTCTCTCTCTCTCTCTCTCTCTCTCTCTCTCTCTCTCTCTCTCTCCTCTCTCTCTCTCTCTCTCTCTCTTCTCTCTCTCTCTCTCTCTCTTCTCTCTCTCTCTCTCTTCTCTCTTCTCTCTCTCTCTCTCTCTCTCTCCTCTCTCTCTCTCTCTCTCTCTCTTACTCTTTGTCTTGATCCCTCATTCATGTTCCATCCAGTCTAACAGGTGCTTGTTGTTTTCTTTGAGAACCCAAAAAAAGAGAGAAAAAAAGTGATTTTTTTTACATGATCATGATGTCATACGAAAAGAATACAGTATGTTGTCATTTTGAATATAGATATATTATATTCTGGATGAGAAGAAGATGAGACATCAGATCCAGAAACGTCCAACTGCTTCAGAGTGCTGGAGAATACACACTTTTCCTTATGGGTCTGCTCCTTTTATGCACCAGGAGGACACTGGTAGTAGTCTGAAGGTAAGTCTACTACCTGTGGCCTGCAGCAGATGTAAGCAGACCACAATCAATGTTATGAGCGACCAGCCCCGGTTTGGTTGAAGAGAAGAGGCGATGTTGGGTGTAGTCCTTTCATGACCTCGACCAACCCTCCCTGACGGAGACACACTCATTGTTGGGGACCCCCCGACCACCACCCCTACCACCCCCCCATGGCTCTTGTGAGTCCGACTTCATTTCCTCTTCAGTTTTATCAAGCTTCCACCTTGCCTTGAGGAGATAGGAGATTCTAGTCTGGACATGAACTACCCCCTCACCCACTCACCGCCACTTGATACTCCCAATCCCCAAGGAATGGTGGTGAAAATAACATTATTAACCTATTTATATATACATTATAACATTAACACAACATGTTTTCCAGTCATCGTGTCCACACAGCTCCCTTTTACCATTAATTTTGTCTCTCTTTCGCCCTTCCTGTTTCTATCTACTGACCGTGTCTCCCCCCCCCTCCCTCCATGTCTTCAGCCTGAAGGACCAATATGATCCTAATGGAACCAATGACTGCCACTGGAGACAGGGGTTAGGTGATTGTATTCAGAAGGCAGGGCACGGAAAGTCAAGAGAAATAGGCAGAAGGGGGTAGGGTGGGGTGGGCAGTTGATTTTCATTCATCCCCACATGGCTGACATTTCTGGAGGTGGAAGTCATATGTTTAGGGCCGGACCCAGGGTCCAAGGACACGCTCCGGGTACAAAGAGAACCACACGCACACACACGTCGGCCCTGGAGCCGCTGAGAACACAGAGCAGACATGTCCAGGCCGCCGAGACCCCCGTAGACCCTTTCATATTCAAATCATCAATATGTAGATTTACATTTAGGGTATTTTGCTGACGCCTTTATCCCAAGCGACTTACAACCTTTCATTCACACATTCACACACCGACGGCGGAGTCAACCATGCAGGGAGGCAGAGGGCTCTTCGGGAGCAGTCAGGGTGCGGCGTCTGGCTCAGCGACACTTGGACGCTCAGCTAGGAGGAGCCAGGGATCGAACTAGCAACCCTCCAGTAATCAGTCAACCTGCTCTACCTCCTGAGCAACTGTCTGTTGTGTTGTGTGGAATTCATATTGATGTACATAGCAGAGCATTCTGGACGCCCACTATGACTCAACAACTAGTGCACACTACTTCAAACCCACGTAACCTTTGGTATAATATGTGGGACACACCCCATTGCTGGATCACATCACACACACACTCACACGCACACACACACACACACACACGCACGCACACACACACACACACACACACACACACACACACACACACACACACACACACACACACACACACACACACACACACACACACACACACACACACACACACACACACACACACACAGACACACACACACACACACACACACTCAAACTCTCTGTAACCACAAATATGAGTTTCCCTTTGGATGATCTAACATTACAGTCCCATTTGTCTCCTATCTTAGTTTGCGTGTCTGTCCATGTGGTTGTGTGTGTGTGTCGTGTATGTGCGTATCTCTATTGTCTAAGTGCACATGTGTATGTGTGTGCGTGTGTTTTTGTGTCAATATCAGGCTCCTCAACTTGTTTACAGGGAGTGGGAAAAGCAGGCATACTGCTGATCCAACAGAGAAAAGCCATCTTGTACATGATGGTGGTATTGTAAATCAGTAGCCACACGCACACGAACACACATACACACACAGACAGACCCACAGAAATCCACACACTACAGACACACACACACACGCATGCACGCAGACACACACACAGCACACACACACACACACACACACACACACACACACACACACACACACACACACACACACACACACACACACACACACACACACACACACACACACACACACACACACACACACACACACACACACACACACACACACACACACACACACACACACACACACACACACACACACACACACACACAGAAGTCACCACCTCATCTTTCGCTGTCCAGCAGCAGGGTGATTCTTCAGATAGTATTGACGTAGAACTCAGGCCTTATTCATTACAAGTTGACTAGGGGCAGATGGGCCGAGTGTTATTGCTGAGCAGTACATTTTCGCTTGCCTGCAATACCACAAGGGTATATTCCCAGACTCCACCGTGCATAAGTAAATATAAGGTATTTCTGACTCAGCATCTTTATGTAACAAGAGACCCCCTTTTGGTGAAAGAGAACCCTAAGTGAAGTTTCACATATACAGTATTTACAATACGAAAGAACTCTTTGTGTAGGATAATTATTTGTATTTGCAGTTCATAAAATGTGAGTTTATTTTTAAAAAATGTACTTTGAACACACACTATACCTGCATAACGGCTATAGGGCTTTTGGCCACATGGTTGGATAAGCGCTTGAGTTGTGTTGGATTAAATTCAAATTGTTGAATGGCGACATAAAAGAATACAACAAAATGTACTTCTGTATCATTCCGACTTACCTGCGATTGTTTAAAACAAGTTGTTTTCTGTCAATGGCTGTTGGTTTCAGAAGGTAAAATCCTCACACACATGCTTTAATACCCCTCCCCGTTGGGACAGGGTACACTGAGTACATGCTGGGGTATTTCCCCAGAGACCCGTCCCTCCCCGACATCTCCCTGCACACGCTGCTATTTTCTAACAGGGGCACCGGGGTGACCAGAGTGACCCCAGTTGAGGTTCGTGTTGAAGCACAGGCAGGCACAGATTTGGCTCCTTCCATGTTTTTTTTCTCCATCGCTCTCTCCTCTCCCTTTTCTCTGTTTTCCAGCACGCCGCTCTGGCTAAATGATTTAATGATGAATGTCATTTTGAAAGGCGAGCACAAGGTTGAGAGGTAGAGACACCAGAGAGAGGGAAGGTGTTGAGAGGTTTGAGAGGGGTGGGGGTTGGCGGTTGGCTGTAGGACGTGGTTGGGGAGGGGGTTTGTGACATTATATTACCACGGCGGCAAAATGTGCCCCCCTGCCAGGGACCGTATTTGAGTGAAGCTGTGCGATGTGACTTCATTTACTCAGAAATCCCTAATTTGTCAGCGTTAATATTTCAGGCCCCTGCATCGCCTGTCATAGTGGGCCAGAGATGACAGAGATCAATCTGTAAAATGGAATCAGCTTAATTTATTGAATATTTATGTGCAATGTCAAGAAATTGCAGGATTCCTTTCAGTGTGTACTGCTCTTACCGTGTTGGGGGTCTTCTGGAACCAATCCCTGAGTTTGGGGAGAAAAACTAGGAAGTGCCTAATGAAGCAAGTGGAGCTCTCTGCAGGAGCAGTTTTACTCATTGAACACAACCACTAAGTAATTGGATTGGATATTTATTTTTTCAGTATGAGGTTCATTGTCTTCTGTAATAGCTTTATTAAGGTATTAGCCCTTTAACAGAACCCCCGGAATATTCTCTACAATTGAAATTGACCGGCTAAATCCTGTAAACCTCCCCTGTAACATTCACCTACGAAATAAAGCTTTCTCTTGTCGGGATGTATATATTCATGAATAAGTTTTGTGCAGGTATATACAATGCATGTAGCCTGTATGAATACATGACACCTATTCTATGAAGCTGAATGATGAAGTAAGGTAAACCTTTCTTTAGCCACTTTGTATTACAATAAAACAACATGATATAGTTAGTAAAATAAGATTTTTCGGCTATCTTTCTTTAAATAGTTAGCAGTGTGGCATTGTTTTATTTTAAATAGTTATTAATGGCGCAATAACTATTTTTGTCAGAACCATGTTTTTTGCCCCTTCAATCTTCCCTAAAATGTTCCTGTATGTGTCAATTGGGCAGTCTGCATGGGGTTTTCCAGACAAGGCCTGTGTCATTGTCTTATAGTAGACAGAATTCCTATAAAAATACTGGGCTTGTTTAAAATCCAACCCGCATTGTTATTGTATTGTATGGCGAACTGTATTTATTGCAATGTCACTGAAAAATACCACTATTTCATCGTTCATCTTCAGCTTACATTTCTTGTGCTACCACAATGCAAATTTACACAAAAGGTATTTAGCATGGATACAACATCATTATCTCAACTGGGAAATCGCCAGAGAAAAGCCTGTTTAGACCGTTGTCCTTCACTTCCTGCCATGAAGATCATTATGACTGAAAATGTGTGCCGCTGGGACGAGGCAGCGCAAGCTTGAAAAAAAAAAAAAGCCAATGAGGACTGCCTTATTTTTCTGGTTGGCCGTTTCGTGTAGAGCGTGGCCAAAATCGATCGAAGATGTGTGCTCACTGGTCAAACATCCTCTTGGTGATTCAGTATTTTTTTCCCCTTTCTGTTAGTTAGGCAGGGGGTCACCAATCTCATGTCGCTTACAGTGCAAAAAGAACAAATCTACTGCTTCCACCAGATCCAGCCGCGGCGACCCCTCCAGTGCCTTCATTATACCAGTGCTAATTAGAAATTCTCAAACCAGTGCCAGACATTGTGAAAAAAGAGGGGGGGAAAAAAAAGACAGTGCAGCAGCGAGCATATGGCATAATATCCTATTAATGAACACTCTAAATTCAAACTCAGGTCAGCTCCGTCGCACCGGAGAATGTGTCAATGATCCAGCGGTTGGGGCGGGAGGGGGGAGGTGGATGGTGGTGCGGGCGGTGGGAGGTGGGATTGGGGGGGGGGGGGGGGGGTGTTGGTGGTGGTAGTGGGGGTAGAGGGGGAAGGTAGTGACCTTCTTCTAAAATGCACAGACTCATTTGGACGGTGGGGAAGGTCTCAGCCACCACACACACCCCAGCTCTCTCCCTCCCCTCGGCCCTCCCCACCCCCAGGGCAAGCTCATTGTTTTACTTATTAAATTTTTCTATGGCAATTATTGATATAATATTTTGATGGCAGCGGCTAAGTTGAAAGAAGTCATTAACCGGAGTAGAGTGTGTCCCCCCCCCGCGCCCCTTACACTGACTTGAACCACTGCTCTGCCACGAACCACGTCTCAACTCCTTATTTCCCAGCTTTTTTTTTCATTGAATACTTTGTCTACATGTCCTGTTTTGTCTCTCTCTGTCTCTCTCTGTCCCTCTCTGTCTCGCCCTCTGTCTGGCTCTGAGGTGAAAGAATATCAGGCCGTTCGTATTTGCCTAATTACAACACAGTTGAAAAACAAGTGGGTCCGCAGAGTGCTAGGGTTATTTATTAAAAGTGAACTGTTACTGGCAAGACACTCCAACGGAAACGGATTCAAATGAACATTTTATTTGATTGTGCCTCATTCAGTGTAAATATGTCTAATTGACCCCCAGTATTAGAATTATATGGCAAGAACGGAAACAAAAAGTAGATACCATGGATCATCTATGTTTACTTTGGTATGAATCTGTATACAGATCATTTTACCTTAAAGTAATCAAATACAGAGAATAAAAAGCAAAACAAACCTCTCCTAACTGAATATCTGAATAACTTTTTGCACAATCAGAATCAGAAGTTCTTTATTGATGAAGAATTTAATTCAAGTTATTTATTGACCCTGCAGATATTTAATGACATACATGTCCTGGCTGCGTGCACAATAATGGCATCTTCTTGAGGTGGAAGAGACTCTGATGTGGGTGTCACATGGCGTAAAATAAACACAAGTGAAGCGACCCAGTGAGCAGGGGATCCTGGGGGGATCCCGGGGGCCCGGAGGGTCCGGAGGGCTGGGGCTCATCAGATTACACAGGGGCCTCACTCTGTATCTCCTCCCCAGAGATGACTCACTCTCTCCCTGGGCTTTCCGAGCTGAACCCCCTTTGCCCTTGGCCCCCACAGTGCTCTGCAGAGCTGTGTTTGTTTAAAAGCCAGACTTAATCCTCCAGCAGCAGCTGCCTCAGATCAGGTCTCGGATCAGCGCGAGGAGGGGATGTGTGGGAGGCGGGAGGAGGCTGCAGGTGCAGACTGGGACACACATGTAGTGTGAGGTCGCTGCGGCCCTCTCGGCCCCTGGTCGGACAGTCAGGTGTTCCCACATGGTCACTTGTTTTGGTTTGTATGTTTTACTAAAGAACAGGTGCAAACCTCGATGGCGTTAATATAAGTGATGAATAATTGTATATCGGTGCTTTATGCGCTAAAGCTGTTTAAGACAGGGCTGTTAAGTGGCAAGAAAAGGGCTATTTCATAACAATGGTCGTTAACTAATTTACATAATGACACATTTCTGAAAGTGCATATTTTACAAAAACTCTGGTTTTATATATATATATATATTATAATGAGATATATAATATGTATATTTTACAAAAATTATTTTATATATATATATATATTATAAATGAAGAAATAAACTTTTTTTATTTAAAAAATTACTCCTAAAAACTATTTTTTACTGTATCGTCACCTAGTTATTGTTATTACATATTATCTCCAGTGTGTCTATTCTTCTCACAAACTCAGAAGATACATGGAGTGCCTCTGGTTAACCTTACACCTGTGAGTGCACCAGCGTTCCACCACCACGTGCTGTTATTTATTACGTGTGGCACAACAGCCACAACTAAGTGCTATGGAATAGGTTAAACAGTACAATTTACACACACACACACACACACACACACACACACACACACACACACACACACACACACACACACACACACACACACACACACACACACACACACACACACGCGCGCGCGCGCGCGCACAGACACACACACACACACACATGCACACACACACACACACACACACACACACACACACACACACACACACACACACACACACACACACACACACACACACACACACACACACACACACACACACACACACACACACACACACACACACACACACACACACACACACACACACACAGAAGCAGCATGATTTAACAGAGAGCAGGAGCGAGGGGGGAGAGAAAAAAAGGTCATCCTTGTTCAGGTGTTGCACTGAATTTATTGTTTCCGTGAAGCGCAGATAAAACGACCCCCCAATAAAAAATGTCTTTATAGCCAATGCCATATGCAAATTTCTTTCCATAAAGAAATGGTGGATGGATAGCAGGTATATGGGTGGTGCGTGGTGGAGGAAGAAGAGGGTCAGAGGGTCTGAACGAAGGCCAAACAGAAGATACAATGGCCTGGCCCATCACTCTTCATGCCTGCAGCCTTTTATGTACCTGTCGCCACCTACCGAAGCCTCCTGACTCTCTTTCTCCCCCTCCTCCCTGACCGATAAGGCAAAGGGCAAAGTGTACACTCTACCTTCACTTATGTATGCACTTATACGTTCTCAATACTATGGGCATAAAATGCTGCGCATGAGTTATACTCATTTGTATGGGCATTCTTCTTGTGTCAGAGTGTATACTGTTATTATTTTTCGCACTGTTGTTCTGAGACTTGTACTGTTTCTCCAATTTTTTATCTATTTAATTAATACAATTAATAAAAAGAATAAGAAGAAGAAAAAAAATAATAAGAATAATAATAAGTTTAAGTATAATGATAATAATAACTGTAACAGCAGCCTGAAAATAGTAGAAGTTGTGATGTTGGCACTCTGACTGCTGATAGTGATCGTTATAATACATACAAAAATGCTGATACTGGTAAACCCTGGAACACTGAGTGTACAATCTCTCTGTTCAATGAACCTGCTCAATCTTTAAAGAGCAAGATTAAAATAATTATAAAATAAAAGAATGAATGCAAATTAAAGCATCATTTAAAAAAACCGGAGGGTGGACAAGCTTAGACATAAGGCTGCATTAGAGGGACAGGCTGTTATGTGACAAAGAGCAAATTGGAACAGAAAAAAACAGCAAACCCATAAGAAAGAGTGGAGCAATGCTGCTGGCCTGGCACCCTGGCATCCCCCTGGCTGGCACGCGGGCACGCCAAGTTGTAGGATTTACCCAGGGGCCTCTCTCTGAAAGGGCTCAGCCGGTTGGAGGGGCCCCCGGGGCGGACGGCAGACAGAGTCCTATTGTCCTGGCTATGGAGATTAGGGAAGGGGGAGAGAAGACAGGGAGAGGGGCTATAAAGAGGGACGAGAGAGTGAGGGAGAGAGAGAGAGAGAGAGAGAGAGAGAGAGAGAGAGAGAGAGAGAGAGAGAGAGAGAGAGAGAGAGAGAGAGAGAGAGAGAGAGAGAGAGAGAGAGAGAGAGAGAGAGAGAGAGAGAGAGAGAGAGAGAGAGAGAGAGAGAGAGAAGAGAGAGAGAGAGAGAGAGAGAGCGACAGGGAGAGAGACAGAGAGAGAGAGAGAGAGAGAGAGAGAGAGAGAGAGAGAGAGAGAGAGAGAGAGAGAGAGAGAGAGAGAGAGAGAGAGAGAGAGAGAGAGAGAGAGAGAGAGAGAGAGAGAGAGAGAGAGAGAGAGAGAGAGAGAGAGAGAGAGAGAGACAGAGAGAGAGAGAGAGAGAGAGAGAGAGCTAGAGACCACTAGAGAAAGAGAGAGAGAGACGGACACAGAGAGAGAGAGACAACCTTTTAGAGTGCAGGATAGAGAGAGAGAGAGAGAGAGAGAGAGAGAGAGAGACAGAGAGAGAGTGACAGAGAGAGACAGAGAGAGACTAGAGAGAGAGAGCGACAGGGAGAGACTAGAGAAAGAGAGAGAGAGAGAGAGAGAGAGAGAGAGAGAGAGAGAGAGAGAGAGAGAGAGAGAGAGAGAGAGAGAGAGAGAGAGAGAGAGAGAGAGAGAGAGAGAGAGAGAGAGTATGAGAGAGAGGAAATAAGCAGCAGCAAGTGGTTCTGCGGAGCAGGGCCAAGATGTGGAAAGGAGGGACGAAGAGAATACAAAATAAAGAGGTAGAGAGAATTCGAGGAGTTGGTAGTTTCCATCACCACCATATATCTATCTATCTATTTATCTATCTGTTTATCTACTCCTCTGTCTCTTGCACTCCTTCTCTCTTCTTTCTTACTCTCTCTCTCTCTCTCTCTCTCTCTCTCTCTCTCTCTCTCTCTCTCTCTCTCTCTCTCTCTCTCTCTCTCTCTCTCTCTATATATATATATATATATATATATATATATATATATATATATATATATATAGATATAGATATATATAGATATATATAGAGATATATAGAGATATATAGAGATATATAGATATATAGATATATATATAGATATATAGATAGATATATAGGCCTATATAAATTCATATATTTCACATTTGAGACATGAGAGCATACAAGGTGTACACTCAAGTCGACCATGAATGAAAGCTCATCTGGTAGGTTTAGTGATGAACATGGTCAAGTGGTCAACAAATAGAAAACACAAAATTGCTCCCACTCATCGTTCCTGTTGAAGTGCACACATCTGGAGGAGGTGACCAGGTCAGGTTGGATGCCCTGTATCTGCCATGTTGTTGATGAAATAAATAAATAAATAAATAAATATATATAAATATATATATATATATATATATATATATATATATATATATATATATATATATATATATATTATATATTATATATATATATATATATATATATATAATTTATTTATATGTATAAACCGTCTCCCTATTACCCTCGATAATTGAGTAAATGTGAACTGCTTGGCTGAACAAAGAAAATTGCCTGTGTGTAAAATTGCTTTTGGTCTCAGAAATTTTGTTTATCGTCAGTACACGCTATACTTCCTTGTGTTTTTTTTTTATCGTGAATTGAGAACGAAAGATCACAGAAAAAATACATTCTTTATAACATGAATATAGTGTAGCTTTATTAACCTATGATAATTTTGCATATCCGTATTGGTCTCATTAAATCATGGAACGCGTAATTTTGACGCACGCTTTGTGACATGAAAGTGTGAAAACAAATATGGTGGCATGGCAATTTAATGAAAACAAATGTTGGAAGTGGAGAAGCTGATGTTAACATGGTCGCAGTATCCCTCTCTCATTATCTCCCTGTTGCACAGAGGCAGACAGTCATATGCAGCCAGCAGACACAAGAGGATTTTCTCTTCCTCATCGTATGCATTCTCCAAATGCTTTCTCTTCTTTTTCAACTGTAGCCAATTCTGAAACCTCACACACTCTGGATTTAAGACATTTTTATTATGATTCTGTTGTGAATTCACCAATTTTCCATTATTTACATATTTAAGATGCACAAACTATCATAATATTACTGACATAAGATTTACATATACGATTATATTTTAAATGTAGATTTTAAATATATTTTCCAGTTTTAAAGCAAAATGGACTTTACCTTTACATACTCAACTCTATTCATCATGTCTTATATAATATATATAACAAAAAGCATGCATGTGATGCTGTAATACACCTGAAAGTAATATTCCTCTTTACCTTCAGGTCTGGAGCAGAAATTTAATATCATTGTAGGTCACAAATGATACATTTCTGACTTCTTAGACCTATTACTTTATGAATTTATGTAAATGAGAGAACATACTGGCACAGCTTCAACCCATAGCAGAATTGAAAATGTGTGTTTTATGTATTCTGCCATGGTCATTAAGTGGTTTAGTTGGAACCTTCTAAAGCTACAAAGCAGAGGGCCATAATATATTTCCAAATCACAAAAAAGTATTATCTGCTACACTAATTCAGCATGTCTCAAAGTGTCCTCTTCAAAATAACTTTGACATCCGCTTCTCCACACTATGGTTGTGTACGCCGGCGCGTTGGGTAATGCACTCTGTATTCACTTTGTAGCCCTCATTAGGAACCCAATTCCAAAGCGTCAAACCCTCCAATGATAAATTAACAGATCTTTTACAATATCACTAAAGCACCTAGTTCCATTCCCCGACCAAAACACCGCCATGATGCAACCAGGGAACAGAGAACATATCTGAGTACCCTCTCGTCATCTCTCATTAGTTTTGCAGATTGTTAGCTTCCAGGCAGATCCTAGCAGGAGCCTCCCCCAGTTAGGGCACCCTGGCCCTGGATCTGCATCAGAGCCTGCTCTTTAGAAGGGATATTGATGGGGGCTCAGGAGCAGCTCTGCTTAATGAGACCAGCAGGATGGCTGAAAAAATGACCAATGTTCTGTGCATAAGCTCAAGTGACCTGGCCTGCTCAAGGCCAGTCTGCCCTGCATGCCTTGACATGAGGTGTGGCTGTGTGTGTGTGTGTGTGTGTGTGTGTGTGTGTGTGTGTGTGTGTGTGTGTGTGTGTGTGTGTGTGTGTGTTGTGTGTGTGTGTGTGTGTGTGTGTGTGTGTGTGTGTGTGTGTGTGTGTGTGTGTGTGTGTGTGTGTGTGTGTGTGTGTGTGTGTGTGTGTGTGTGTGTGTGTGTGTGTGTGTGTGTGTGTGTGTGTGTGTGTGTGTGTGTGTGTGTGTGTGTGCGTGTGTGGCTGTGTGTGTGTGTGTGTGTGTGTGTGTTTGTATGTGTAGATATATGTGGGTCTACATATATGTGTGTAGTGAGATAGATAGAGATGGATACATAGATATATATTTCTAGTACAGTATTTCAATATATAAATATATAAAAATAAATAAATAAATATGCATATAAGATATAATATTATGTATATATAATACAGACAGATAGACAGATAGACAGATGGATAGATAGATAAGTGGTGTGAGGACAGGGGGAGCCACATCTTGTAGCTGAGCGTTGTCCTCCACCTCCTCCCTTGGCGGATGTTTCCTTCTTCTCCATCTCTCTATCGTCTGTCTCACCTCCAATCAGACGTTATTAAAGCCGCCGAATGCTCCAGAGGGCAAACAAACTTTGGGAAAAATTCCCCCACAAGCCGCCAAGCGTAGCCCATTCTCTCTCTCCGTGCAATTAACTGCGCCAACATTTACAATAATATGATTACAGACACTTTGGCAAAATCACGGGGGGGAACGTGGGGTATATTAGGTATCAGCAAGGGGTTGATCGTAATGGCCACATTTCCCAGAGGCTCACATTTTCTTTTTGCACACAATAGCAAGAGCCCCTAAATTCTCCTCCGGCAGTAAAAACCAATGCACTGGAACCGTGATAACAAACACAGGCAAACACTTTCCTTCTCATCTCGCTACTTTCTCCTACTCTTACTTTTGGCCTAGCTTTTTTTCCTTTTTTTTCTTTCTCTCACCCTTCATCCTAAAGCCCCTCCCCACCCCCCTCCCCCACCCCCACCCTCCCCCCCACCCCCCCAACATGAATACCATCCCCACCACCAGCCCTCAATTAATTAAGTCTTTCACAGCCATGTAATTAGGAACATTAGCAAGTCATAAACTTGCCACGAGTATTGAAATTATGAACCGTCCCCTCAGCAATTTGTTTGTAATTTTTTTTTTGAAATGCTAGACAACAGAGCATCATAGGGTCTGATAGATCTTTGTAGGAGCCCGCTGTGCTCCTCCACAAACTCCTTCTTCATTACCACCGCACCAGACTGAGGGAGAGCAAGAGAGGGAGGGAGAGAGAGAGAGGGGCCCTTGTTAATTGCAGAAACAAGTTGATTGGTTGGTCTGGCTTGCAGTAGTTCTTGAGATTGTTGCCGTGCCAACTCAGTCCCGTCAGAAAAAGAGTGAAAAAAAGCCACGAATGTTTTCTGACTTTATTTATAACAGATGAATGGATGGCTGGTTGAAATATTGAACGCTTCTTGCAAAAAAATCATGCCATTTGTGCGTCTTATATACTGTATGTGATTCCTGTATTAGTTTATTTATGAGAGTTAAGAAATAACAAAAACTAAAACACACAGCTTATTTTGAACCACGGTACACAAAATAAATGCACAACCAAGCATACAAAAAGACACTCATGTGTATAAAGAATATAGCCCAGACAGTGTCCCTGAATAAATGTACAGCTCGCCACACACCACGGGGGTTAACGCCACCCCTCTCCCTCTCCCCCAACGGGGTGATTTCAGCTCAAGCACCCTCATCACCCGGCCCTCCACACCCCCTCCGGCTGCTCTCTGACCTTCGCAATAACCATACACCATTGTTTCTATTTACAATTTGCCGGAGACAGCGAGAAGAGGTAGAAAGAGCACAAGAGGTGGAGGAGGGAAAAAAGAGGAGCCCGGCGAGTATTGATCGGCTTCCGCGCGTATTGAAACCAGATATTGATTTTCTTTCTTTTTTTTTCCAAATGGGAAAAAGTGCATTGTCCGACCGAAAGTACATTTCTGTGGGGATTTAGGGGGAGGGACAAGGGGGATGAGGGGGGGGGATGAGGAGGGGATGAGGGGGGTACGGGGAGACCAAATGAGCATCCGGTGCACCGGTGTCTCGGGCGGATTGCGTATAGGCCTCTGGTAATTGAATTGAGCGAACCCAGGCTGCCCCCTTCTCCAAGAGGCTCTGGCTTTCTAAAAGCAGTGGCACTCTGACGGCTCGTATGATAGAGGGTACACAGCATCGTCGGGGAAAGTTTGGCCACTTGTTGACTTTGGAATACGTTTTGTCTGCACCTCGCAGCGAAAGACGATTGCGGCTTTCACGTCTCGATGCCGAGTCTACAACGAGTTTACAATCGAGTTTAAAGGGAAGACATTGAAAACATTAGGGTACACAAGAGGTTAGGGCATCAGAATGACAATCAGAAGCATTATGTTTGTACCTAGTTGCCTACTTTAACTTCACATAATGGGATGCCGTTATTATTAGGTATAAAACTAATAATATAGGTTTTATTTATTTATATTTTAAAACTACAAAATAATAAAATGACCGAACAATTATCAAATGTTTTGCTTGAGAGCCGTCAAACTCCCGAGGTCTCTTCTGGATTACATGAGATGTAAATGCTGACTTTGAGGTTTGTTTTTTGCGGGAAGTGTTGACCAATGATGCATTTTATTTAAAATCACAGTGAAGTAAACACACACTTACACACAGCCGTACATGTAGGCACAAACACACACACACACACACACACACACACACACACACACACACACACACACACACACACACACACACACACACACACACACACACACACACACACACACACACACACACACACACACATACACACACACACAAACACAGACACACACACACACACCTTCTCCCTCTCTCCCCTCATCACTGGCGGATGCATGTGGATAAGTGTGCCTCATCCACGGCCAAAGCGATGGAGCCAGCCCCCCGCTCTCTCTCTCTGTTTCTCATTCAGGGGGCGTTGGCGTGCTCTCCCACTCAATTTGCAATTAAGACCAAATTTAGCCCACTGAAGCCTGAAGGCAGGTTGGTGTCCGCACAAGGAACACTGTTGCTTGGCAACTGGAGGGGGTGGGGTGGGGTGCGGTTGCGGTGGGCGGGGGGGGGTGCGGTGGGGGGGGGGGGTGGGGGCAGGGGTCGGTGGATGGGTGGGTGTTTGAAGGGTGGGGTGTGCGGGGGACCACATCAGAAGCCCGTACCTGAGCGACAGAGGGCAATGAGGAGACAGGCCGTGTGTTTGACAGCGGCTGCAGGTGGATGAGATGCAATACAGCTTTACAACGTCCCACTGTACAGTACTTAGACGGCATTGTTGTACCGTTCGTCCATCGATTAATTCATCAAACACAAAAGATTACGAAGCAAATTAAAAGAGTTCTGCCTTGAAAAAATACCAAAACAAATTCAATTAGATAAAAACATATCCAAGTTAACTCATACACTGATTCTCTTTTTTTGCCCAATAGTTCAGATATGTAGACAGCGTTCAGATGTGTAGATACACTTGGTATTTAACAGGAGGGAACATCTTGTTTTTTTGGATGCAAATCACTATTGGATGGATTATAACACACCAAACAGTAGGTTGTAGGTATGCATTTGAATTTCTGTCTTGTCATTTTGCACTCATTTCCAAATGCTGCATGTTTTTTAGAAAGCAATTCACATATACCAAAAACTATTTTGCCAGCCTGTCAATAACAGCCCACAATAAAACAGTGGGTACATGCCACACAGTAAGGCACCTTTTCCCAATCTCTATCTTTTTCCATATTTGCATGTTCTCTGATGCTGAGAATGGGAAACTGAGTGAGAAAATAGCCCTATTACCACACAGTGGGGGAAGAACTGTGTGGTACGTAGCAAACAAAGGAATACAGTCGCAATGGACCCCAAACCGAGCAAATGGCTGCTCGCTGCTCAGGCAGATCACCGTGTGAGCATGTGCATGACGCCAAAACAAAGGTGATATCAGAGATGTCCAGTCCTTGATGGGAGAAGAGACTCGTTGAAATGAAATGTAGATCACTCACTCACGCACGCACACACGCACACACGCACGCACGCACACACACACGCACGCACGCACGCACACACACAGGCACGCACGCACCGCACGCACACACACACACACGCACCACACACACACGCACGCACGCACACACACACACACACACACACACACACACACACACACACACACACACACACACACACACACACACACACACACACACACACACACACACACACACACACACACACACACACACACACACACACACACACACACACACACACACACACACACACACACACACACACACACACACACACACACACACACACACACACACACACACACACACACACAAACACACGCACACACACGCACACACACACACACAGAAATAGATTGAAGATGAAAAATGATCAATTTAAGGAAAAGTATTATGGTGTTTGGTCTAGACTACCAGAGATATTTTAGATCTGTACTATCTATACAAAACAAATTGTACTTTAACAGTAAGTACTCTGCCAGACAATGTTGTTTTGAAACAACTCCTTTGCGCGCATCTCTCTCAAATCGTTCTTCCACGTCTCCAGGACCTCCCTACTCACCCGCCCCCCTTAATGTCAACACTTCCACTTCGACACCATCTTAATCTTTTATTTTTGGATGCAAGAGCCAGGGTGAGAGCAGTATCTCTGTAAGGTTTTGGGGTCACTGTGGGGGTTGGAGGGGCTGGGTTGTGTATTAGAAAGTCCTCAATTTCACACACGCTTAGTCTTGAGTGAGTTTACTATAGAGGGATTAGAGGGTGGTGGAGATGGGGGAGGGTAGTCAAGGGGACGGGGGGGGGGGGAGTTAAAGAGGGGTAACAGGATGCTGGACAACCCTGTCTAACAGTGTGTCAGGACACCCCCACCTCTCTCTCTCTCTCTCTCTCTCTCTCTCTCTCTCTCTCTCTCTCTCTCTCTCTCTCTCTCTCTCTCTCTCTCTCTCTCTCTCTTCTCTCTCTCTCTCTCTCTCTCTCTCTCTCTCTCTCTCTCTCTCTCTCTCTCTCTTTCTTGCTCACTTTCATCTCTGTTTTGCTCTAGTGCACCAATGCCCACAAACCCATGACCTGCAAGTTTCTGGGTATTGCGTATGCATGTGTGTGTTGCGTGTATGTGTCTGTGTCTGTCATGTGTGTGCATACGTGTGTGTGTGTGTGTCTGTCTGTGTTTGTGTGTGTATGTTTGTGTATGTGTATTTATATTGAGTAGGATTTTTGCGTAATCATTCAATGTAATTGCTCATCCTCAGGCAGTTGCCAATGTTAAAGTTAGTTCACTGGTTAGTAAGTTTTCCTTATTTTACTGAACGCGCTGGGAGATATGGTTGCTTATGTATCAAAAAGAACAATAGTATAAATAATAAAAACTATTTCAATTTGAAATGATTTGTAGAGAGAGTGTTATCTTGTGTTTGGCCAAGAAGAGCATTGGCTTTGAAAGCACACCTGCAATCCTTATCGCTCTTGGCTATAGTTGTCTTTTCCTTTCCTTTTATATAATTGTATTTTAAATGGTCTTCTCTTTGAGATGTTTGCTGCCGATTCATGCTTTTTTTTTTTTAGACTGCATGGCGTGTTTTTCAGGATACATCCTGCATATATTTCAAGAATTACCCAAATAAATGGAAATATATCCCCAATATAAAAGTGGCCAATTAAAAGCAGAATAGTTGTGGTCAGACCGCCCTGTGTCCCACCGTGTGTGATCTGATGTGAGGGGGAGACGGTAATGGTGTCTGGTGTGGGAGTGGAGGAAGAAGGGAGGGGAAATAGGTAGTGGAAGGGCGCACGAGTAAATGTGTTGTGTGTGTGTGTGTGTGTGTGTGTGTGTGTGTGTGTGTGTGTGTGTGTGCTTGTGTTTGTGCGCGTGTGGGAAACAGACAGAGAGGAAGTGTTTGGGTTAATGAGTAAGCAGTAGTGGCCTACACACAGTGCTTCCAAGCGTGCCCGGTGGTAATGTGGGAACGGCCTTTTAAAACGCTGATGCGGAGAGGTGTGTCATGCTCCTGCAGTGACCCATGCAACTGCCCTTCCTCTCCACACACCACACACCCTTTCAAAATAAAAGTCCTGAGCGTGAGAATAAAGGTGTCTCATGAAAATGGAAAAAGGTGTTCTACGGGAAGAAGAGCATGTTTCTCTGCCTTATTTGTGTGCATTGGGGAAGGGGGGGGGGTCCAGCAGTTTGCCTATGTGGTCCTCTATGAGCGCCAGAACATGATTTTTTATAAAGATCTGTGTAACACATTTCACGCTTTTCACACGCCTTTTTCTCCCTCTACCCACGCCATAACATTATATCTTCCTCTCTCTCTCTCTCTCTCTCTCTCTCTCTCTCTCTCTCTCTCTCTCTCTCTCTCTCTCTCTCTCTCTCTCTCTCTCTCTCTCTCTCTCTCTCTCTCTCTCTCTCTCTCTCTCTCTCTCTCTCTCTCTCTCTCTATTTCTCAAATGTTTGTGTTTATCATAAGATGCTGCGGTTTTTGTAATTGACAGATTATCATTTAGCATTGAGGCTGTTAATTGATATATTATTCATAAAGTAATCTTATATTATAGGATATAAATCATATTAAGACTAACATATGTTAGTTGCTGTCTTGCACTTTGAAGCAGATTTATATGTAATGTTCTGCTAAACTTTTATTTTCTTTTATCTCAGACATAAAAGTCCAGCGCTCTTCATATCATCGATCGATAATATGTTCTCTAGATATGTATTTCGTCTTTTTAGTAGCTGCCACGTTTTCAGCAATTTGTCCAAAATATTCAGTTCTGTCCAAATCTTAATTAAAAGCCCATTCGTTCTGATACGATGATAATTCTTAATTAAAACCTGCTAACTTCATTAATGTAAATTAACCCTTTGTGGATACAACTACCAAAGCATAAACTACATTGTGTCATGGCCAGTGACACATTGTGCGTAATAAAGGCCGATGTCAGTGTGGGTACGACCATCGTCAACAAACACTGCACGGTGTGGCGCATCCAGCTGTCTTGAAAGCGAGATGCCCTGGATAAGATAGCGCTGCTGGTGATAAGACAAGCCACAGACTCCCAGAGTGTTCCCTCGTCGCACCAGCGACGTGTTCTATTCAATTTAGATGGTGAGATATGCATGAAATAAATTGGATTGGGAGGGTGAAGATAATACATTGTACGTTTGTGCCGTTGTTGTTTTCAGAGCGATTTCCGCGCCTCAGATTAGGTGGATTGATTATTGTGACTCTGCGGGTGTCGCAGAATCACTATAGGTGACGATTACGACCAAGTTGCGTTGTTCTGCGTAGAACCTGGACGTTGCTGTCAGCCTGGTCTGCGTTCAGTTCCGTTGACGCAGCCCCTTGGTTCCAGACACTCACATAGGGCAGCAGAGGATGTCTCGAAGGTGGATAGCCTGTGTGCTCCACCGCAAAGCGACATCAAAGTACATGCAATCTCAACCTGTCTCTCTCTCTGTCTCTGTCTCTCTCTTTCTCCCTGCCTCTCGCTCTCTCTCTCTCTCTCCCTCTCTCTCTCTCTCTCTCTCTCTCTCTCTCTCTCTCTCTCTCTCTCTCTCTCTCTCTCTCTCTCTCTCTCTCTCTCTCTCTCTCTCTCTCTCTCTCTCTCTCTCTCTCTCTCTCTCTCTCTCTCTCTCTCTCCCTGCCTCTCTCTCTCTCTCTCTCTCTCGC
>OLKM01001778.1:42500-46433 GCA_900291075.1 Melanogrammus aeglefinus | reverse complement strand
GGTGGTGGTGGTGGTGGTGGTGGTGGTGGTGGTGGCAGAGCCCGGGGGTCAAAGCCCGGACCTCCTCCAAGCTGTTGATTGGAGAGCGAGCAGCACTATATGTTCCACTGTAGAGCAGCCTATAGCTACATGAGTCCCATTAACACCTCACTCACACCAAGCACTGGTGGCTGTCACCAGAGAGCAGGAGCCACCTTCTAACAGTGCACCTAGAAAAACTGCCCAATTACCACAGGAAGTCCCACTAATCGACCCGGGGATGTTCTCGATTCAAACCAGAAAAGCAAAATGTGCGCTTAAGACAACAACACAATGAAGCATCAATATTTACACGGGAGGTTTAATTTTATATTAGGCATGCTTTCTAACCATGAGGTCGCTCAACGTGCTTTACGTTTAGTGCCGGAGCCATTCGTACACACATTCAACCACTGACAGTGCCGTCCACCGGACACAGCCGGCTTCTCGGGAGCAGGGGGGGGGGGTCTAGGTGTCAGGCTCAGGGACACCTTGACCACCTTGGTAGGGAGCCGGAGATGGAACCAGAAACCATGCGGCTTCCAGATGCCGAGTTTTGAGATGGATTTTCGATAGATATTAGATATTCATAGGTATTATTGTACACGTTCATCATGTTTTGTGTTAGGTTTGAGGGTGGAAAAGTCCCGTCAAAATATGTTTCTGTAATTCTACACTTTGATTCCTTCATGCAATTTGGGATTATTTCTGGGCTCCTTTATTTTTAAACGATTTGCAAGTATTGAACCCATTGTCCTTTTGCAGTGTCAGTACGTGGTGAATATAATCAAGTAGCAATGTGTAGATGAAAGCAGGAAAAGTTATTTTTCCCAGACATGCTATCAATACATGCAGCTTATCTCTGACTCACAGCGCGACCTAAACAAAGCTGGTTTTGTCTTTCTTTTTGTGCCATGCTTTTTGTTTTAGGGCTGAAAGAATTTCCAAATAAAGAAAAAAGACTTGTTGGAGACCCCAACCGTTCATTTCTGCTTTATTTGAGAGTGGATTTGTTCCCTTTTCTCTTTGCAGATTTCCATTGCTAATTTGTTGTGAAATATAGCAATGGACACAGAGATAATTTCCTGAACAAAACCTCCAGTAATTGGTGTGCGGCCAAACCCTCCCCTGATAAAACTGTGTTGGCTCAGCTTGGGTTAACAGCGCAGTCGACCAATCAAAAGCTTGTCTTTCTGCTTTCCCTCTCTGTGCGCTTCCTCAAATTCTCCTTTCAACTGTCTTGTCTGCACATTATTGGCTTCACAGATTCCTCTATTTAAATGGTTATCTTTCCTTTGTCCTCCTTTACCTTGTTTCCCTACACACTATAGAGTTGTGTAGAGTGTGTTGCAGCACCATGATTTAGGGTCAGAGTGCATCTTGGGTTGAAGCCATGCAAGTTGTGACGAGCTTAGTCAGCTTTGTGAATACAACATAACATGTAGACTAGCATTTTAATTACGTCTTATTTTGTTCTGAATAAATAATTTCTTCTAGTCTTGCTTGTTCCATTGTATTCATGTATGTATTCATGTGTTGCGAATCATTCTATATTCAGTAAAAAAAAACTCACACCGCTACTGCTTAACATCGACAGAATGAACAGAATAACTATGAGTCTATCTTAACGAACATATGCAAACTGCTTTGGCTTTGGCCATCTTCTCTTTGCTGTCTTATTTCAGTAGCAGCCCGTGTCTATATTGCCAATTAAACCAAATTTCTGAAAAAGGAGCATTTTATTAGTATTTGCCTGCAGCGATAGAGCAGTTTGCGATAAATGCTTTCTTCCTTGGAGCACTGGAAAACAAATTGCCACATCAGCGGTGAATGGCTAAAGAGGCACTCCTGCCCATAGCTGGAGGGCTAGCCAGGGGATTTGTAAGTGCGCCAGTTCAGATCAGAGCAATTTATCTCTTTTTTTTCACACTAGCAGGCTAGCACAGTGCTTTATAGAGAGGTGACTTACGTCAAAGATTAGCCATGCTTCTCTCTCTCTCTCTCTCTCTCTCTCTCTCTCTCTCTCTCTCTCTCTCTCTGAGGGCTAGCCAGGGATAAAAATGTAAGTTCGCCAGTTTCACAGATCAGAGCAATTTATCTCTTTTTTTCACAACTAGCAGGCTAGCACAGTGCTTTATAGAGAGGTGACTGACGTCAAAGATTAGCCATGCTTCTCTCTCTCTCTCTCTCTCTCTCTCTCTCTCTCTCTCTCTCTCTCTCTCTCTCTCTCTCTCTCTCTCTCTCTCTCTCTCTCTCTCTCTCTCTCTCTCTCTCTCTCTCTCTCTCTCTCTCTCTCTCTCTCTCTCTCTCTCTCTCTCTATCGCAATATGCTCCCTGAATGGCAATAGGACTATTTGTTCAGACTGGACTGGCATTGTGGTTTCATGTTTCAGTCAGTCACTGAATGACATTGAAGGTTGTCCCGATGGTCAAGAAATTTATGATTTCTTGGATGCGAATTGCATATTTTAGGTTGCGATTTGCTCAACCCAAATGTTAATCACACGTACTGTATGTATTGGGTCTCTCTCTTGCTCTCTTTTTTTTTTTCTCCCCCCCTCTCTCTCTCTCTCTCTCTCTCTCTCTCTCTCTCTCTCTCTCTCTCTCTCTCTCACCTCCCCTTACTCACTCCCTCTCTCTCTCTGTCTCTCTCTCTCTCTCTGTCTCTCTCTCTCTCTCTCTCTCTCTCTCTCTCTCTCTCCTCTCTCTCTCTCTCTCTCTCTCTCTCTCTCTCTCTCTCTCTCTCGCTTTGCTTAATTTCCTGTTATTGATCAGTTTCCATTTGATGAGAGCATGCCTATGTGTGTGTGGGTGTGTGGGAGTGTGTGTGTGTTAACATGGCTTATTTGCATTACCTGCTTAATAGTGCTGTGCCCCCCTGCAATACTTCCTACTGGTGTGCATCCCTCCATCCTCAACCATTACATCACAGAGGCTTTCAGGAGCCTAATGAGGATTAACGTGTTTGTGTTGTTTATATGTGTGTCGCCCTAATCCTTTCAGTAATAAGCTGTTTTCACATCAAGTAGGAGTAAAAGTAGGCATTGGAACCCAATTTGAGGCAATCACGTGTTGGACAATGTCAACAGAGAAGTCTGTTCAAAAATGTATAAATCTGTATTTTTATATATCTACAGCTGTATATTTATGTATGTATTTATATATATATAGATATATACATATACTGTATATATAATTATAATATATATTTTTTGTATCAATGAATTATCTTTGATAAATCATGAACTGATGAAGATGCTGAAATGGTACAATGTCTCTTTTTGTTGTATTTTTCTGCAGGCTTAGAGCCGGGGACAACAGAGCGGGGGGGGGGGGGTGAGTTAGCTCCACTAGCCCGCCGCGTGGAGCCTGTCCCAAGGCTTGGATCAGAGCTGAGAGCTGCGCGTTACCTGCTTACAAGCCTGGCCCTCAGCGGTTCGTGTCTGTGGCACTTAATCTTGAGCCCTGCAAAATACGGGGAAGATTCCTGGCGACACAGGTTGTGTCTGGCCGGAGGGCGATGGGAGGTGGCTGGGTCGGGGATAAGGACCCCGGGGGCAGCAACCTGGCCCTTCTGCCCCTGTCTGGGAGCTGATCGGCTGCTTGGGGAACATGCCAGCCAGCCCAGGGTCCTGGGGCGGCGGGGCTGTGGACTGTGTAGCGTCCAGCTCTGTCAGTCATAGTGCTGTGACTTCCTGGGACTTTGATCTTCTCCAACACCCCCTCCATGGCCTCCTCTCCTCTAGCCTCCATGGGGCCATCAAACGGCCCGTTCTCCCTGCCAGCCGGAGCAGCCTGCGAGGCAGGTGGGAGACAGGGGGGGGGAGGCGGCTCAGAGCAGGGTGTGTGCCAGCATCGGAGCTCAAAGACGGCGCTGGGCTGCGGCCAGTAAGTGAACTGAAAATAGTCCAGCCC
>OLKM01001778.1:7500-25000 GCA_900291075.1 Melanogrammus aeglefinus | reverse complement strand
GAGCACCCCGGCTGTGACCCTGACACACACACACAAACACACACACACACACACACACACACACACACACACACACACACACACACACACACACACACACACACACACACACACACACACACACACACACACACACACACACACACACACACACACACACACACACACACACACACACACACACACACACACACACACACACACACACATACCACCCTCCAACCATTCTGTTCTCTTTACAACTTTACAAAATAGGCTTTTAATTTAGCCGGGCGGCTGGGGCGTGTGGGGCCCGTCAGCATCAATCATTGTGAGGAGGCCGAGGGGGCCGGGGCCCCGTCCCCTGGGCCCTTTCACTGAAGAGGATGTCCCCACACACACACACACACACACACACACACACACACACACAGACACTCATTTTCACACACACACACACACGCACACACACACACACACACACACACAGACAATCATTTTCAGACACTTACACACACACACACACGCACAGACACACACACACACACACACACACACACACACACACACACACACACACACACACACACACACACACACACACACACACAGAAACTTCGCAACGAACACAAGCACACACACACACACACACACACAAACACACATAGTCATGCAAACACACACACACACACACACACACACACACACACACACACACTTCTTGTGTATTTTCAAACATCTGAACCATGCACACACAGACGCACAGAACAAAACCTGAAACTTACACACACACAAATGCACACACACTCACACACACGCATACACACACACACACACACACACACACACACACACACACACACACACACACACACACACACACACACACACACACACACACACACACACACACACACACACACACACACACACACACAAACACACACACACACACACACACAAACACACACATTCACAGACGTTCTCTCCATCCCCTCCAGGCTCTAGCTGATGAGAAGAGACCAAACACAGATGGGCCCAAAAAGGATGTGGAAAAAATAGCAATTATTTTCTTCTTTTTCAATCTTTTATATCCATTTTTGTTATGAAGAAGATGAAACTAGATAGCAGTTAAAAGTGTTTTTTGTTTGTATTTTGACTATGTCCAAAATGCAATAATTTTTATTCCCTTTCCCTGTCTTTAATTTTCTTAATAAATATATATTCCGTCTCTCCTCATCTTTTTTGGAATCCTTTTTTATGATCATGTTTCTCCCTCTAAGCCAATTTGTATTTGCATTGCAAACATTCATTTCCATTTTGGTTTCAAGCGCACGCTTCCTTTGTTAATTGGATTTGGATCACTTCCAAATGTTCGGCATGTACCCAGTAATACTCGTGTGATGATCGTATTCTGAATGAGGTCTGTATTGATTCTGTCGCTGACAATATAGTCTCTATATCCCCAACATGACTTTGAGGGGGGTTTTTTTTTCGATGTGGAAACCAATTGTATGCATTTTTTTTGGTAAATATTCACAATATTCATCACTTAAACGTAAAAATATTTCTCTGGTTCTCTTTTTTTGGATCAGGACCTCCTAAAAAATTCACCAAATTGCATTTGGTGAATGCAATTTCACCAAATGCTTGACAACGTGGTGAAAACTGGTTGCATGTATAAGTCATAGTGCATTGTGATGTATGCTAGTGTAAAATGGATTGGATTTAAATAGTGTTCCGGTTACATTGGCAGTGCTTTAGCATGAACGCTTCTCTAATTGCCTTATTCATACATATAATACCTTCGCACACCCACAGTGGCGTCAGCCATGGGAGGCAACAAGCACCTCATCGGGTGCAGGTAAGGTTTCTTGCTCAGGGACACCTCAACACTTTGTCAGGCTGAACTGAGGATGGAAAATTGGCAACCCTTTTCCTCCTGAGCTACTAGTTACATGCTTGGCAAAAAGCTTCCAATCCTCGATTTTCATCTCTGCCTCCTGGTCTCTCTCTCTCTCTCTCTCTCTCTCTCTCTCTCTCTCTCTCTCTCTCTCTCTCTCTCTCTCTCTCTCTCTCTCTCTCTCTCTCTCTCGCTCTCTCTCTCTCTCTCTCTCTCTCTCTCTCTCTCTCTCTCTCTCTCTCTCTCTCTCTCTCTCTCTCTCTCTCTCTCTCTCTCTCTCTCTCTCTCCTCTCTCTCTCTCTCTCTCTCTCTCTCGCTCTCGCTCTCGCTCTCCGCTCTCGCTCCTCCCTCTCCCCTCCCTCCCCCCCCACACACACACACACATATGCACACACACACATTAGGTCACTCTGCCTATGTCCTGCTGGCTGGTGTGATCAGATAAACTGAGCTGAGAGGTGCGATAAGGCCGGGGAACCCCGAGCACCCATCACTCCCCCCCCCACCACCCCCTCTAACCCCACCCCCATACCCCTCAGGGCAATATGTCGCTCCCTCCTTCAACATCCCCCCCCCCCACCCCCCACCCCACACACACTCTTCTGCTACATCCTCTCTCCCAGCTCCCCCCCACTCCTCAGCTGCATCTCCGTTGCCATCAGCGATGCTGGTTTAGTATGCATAGAGCTGGGCTATCAGCTCCACCGCACCTTGACTTATGGACACAAGCACACACGTGCGCATGCACACACACACAAATGCATGTGTACATAGACACACATACTCAAACACAAGTGCACACACGCACACGGACACACACACACACACACACACACACACACACACACACACACACACACACACACACACACACACACACACACACACACACACACACACACACACACACACATACACACACACACACCTATCAAAACTGTATGCTTTATTAATGCCGCAGCACACGCATATACCTAAACACACCAGCACAGTAAACACATACATCCACACATCCACAGCCACATTATACAAGCAGCACAATCTATTCTTTATCAACCAAATCAATGTATGCTGGTGTGGAATTTGAGTGTGTATTTGTGTGTGTGTATGTGTGTGTGTGTGTGTGTGTGTGTGTGTGTGTGTGTGTGTGTGTGTGTGTGTGTGTGTGTGTGTTGTGTGTGTGTGTGTGTGTGTGTGTGTGTGTGTGTGTGTGTGTGTGTGTGTGTGTGTGTGTGTGTGTGTGTGTGTGTGTGTGTGTGTGTGTGTGTGTGTGTGTGTGTGTGTTGTATGTGTGTGTGTGTGTGTGTGTGTGTGTGTGTGTGTGTGTGTGTGTGTGTGTGTGTGTGTGCGTGTGAATGTGAATGTGTCTGCGTTTGTCTGGATGTGTGTGTGTGCCTGTGATTGTGTCTACGTTTGTCTGGATGTGTGTGTGTGTGGGTGTGTGTGTTTGTGTGTGTGCACATGTGTGTGTGTGATTGTTTCTGCGTCTGTCTGGATGTGTGTGTGTGTCTGTGTTTGTGTGTGTGCGTTTGTGTAGATATGTGTGTGCGCGTACGCTCATGTATGTATACCCATATATACCTGCATTGACACACATATACCCTTGAAGTTGGGCACACACCCTTTCACTGAAACTCTTTCTTTTCATAAAAACACAAACCAATGAGCTATCTCAGAAAGCTTGTCATTCGGTAGAAGGCTTGATCAGTCACACAATGAGCTTTGAAAGAGGCAGGCGGTGAGATGGCTCCCACATTCAGGTCCAGCGGTGGAGGGCTGTCTGTGTGCTCTGTTCACCCTTCATCCTTGATGTGACCCAGTCACAAAAACAACTCAGACCCCCAATCATTCTGTTTTGGCTGTCCCTTGTTCCTGAGCCGTTCCCTTGCCTCTGTCATTCTGTGTTTCTCTCTGTTACTCTTGCTTTGTCTCTTTCTGCTTTCAGATTATAAAACAAACGTTTAAAATGTAAAGTGGCTTCTCCTTAGGAAGGTTGTGTTATGAGTGTATTTATGTATAGTATATGTGTGACAGAATAATGCAGAAAGTGAGATGACTATATACAAATTGTATAAATTCCATTGCAATTTTTTACGTGAAGATTTGCATGAGTAAAGCGCAAATGGGTTATATATTTTGGGTCAGAAATTATGAGCTTTGCCCCATTTTGCTACATCTAGCACAGACACATAATTACAGAAGTTGCATCACAGAAATGGATTCCGGTTAGCATGATGGATAATGTTATGTGATGTAAGCAAAGCAATATGCCATATTGTAAGTGACATTTACTAACAAATAAACATTGCGAAAGTAACCACGATTGAGTGGGAATGAAAATCTAATACTTTACAGTCTAAAATGAAAGTTAATCAAATAAAAAAAAAATATTCACATCTACATCATACAGATCTGAACTAAATGTAACTCATATCATGAAACCATCACAATATCCAGCCTGCAATAAACAACCTGGTAACATGCAGGGATTGCAAATACACAGTGTCAGTGTGGCACTGACCTTAAGTTATGCATGATCCATTGCATATTGCATTCATTCATTCTCTACATGCATCTCACCAGGCACATATCCATGCACAACTTCTGCATCTTATTATTATGTGTGTGTGTGTGTGTGTGTGTGTGTGTGTGTGTGTGTGTGTGTGTGTGTGTGTGTGTGTGTGTGTGTGTGTGTGTGTGTGTGTGTGTGTGTGTGTGTGTGTGTGTGTGTGTGTGTGTGTGTGTGTGTGCGTGTGCATGCACGTGTGTGCGTGTGTGTGTGTGTGTGCGTGTGTGTGCGTGTGTGCGTGTGTGTGCGTGTGTGTGCGTGTGTGCGTGTGTGTGTGCGTGTGTGTGTGTCGCGTGTGCGTGTGTGCGTGTGTGCGTGTGTGTGCGCGTGTGTGCGTGTGTGGTGTGTGTGTGTGTGTGTGTGTGTGTGTGTGTGTGTGTGTGTGTGTGCGTGTGAGCATGGGTATCGCTGTTTTCCAAGCCAGTGGTAAGGAGTGCCAGCACCCCTCCTGTTGGATTGTTTTGTTTTGTTCCTGCTGAGTGCTGTCTGTCTGTTGTGTTTCACTGCTGTCTGGTCAAGTGGCTCCTCCACGCCTTCATATCCATACTGATGCCTCCATCTGGCTACTGTAGTCAGTCACACAATCACCCTCATGTCCTTTGTCTGCCTTGGGTGGGCATACGCACACAAAACACACAAACACACATACACAAACAAACACACGCACACATACCCACACACACACACACACATGGACGCACACACACACACAACCACAACAAACATGGGTATCTTAAATTGCAATCAATCAGAACTGCAGTTGTCCTTTAAATGCACCGCCTCAAACATTGTGCTATTCTCGGTTCTGAAAACGCAATTTACATTCACACAAACAGACACACACGCACACAAACACACACACACACACACACACACACACACACACACAACAACACACACACACACACACACACACACACACACACACACACACACACACACACACACACACACACACACACACACACACACACACACACACACACACACACACACACACACACAGTGACAACAGTCTACAAGACTGAACCTTATCCACAGGTTAGTTCCTTCAGAAATCTTTATTTTTTCTTTCTACTCATCAAAATGTACACTGCACCGGCGGCGACCATTCTGCCGCCTGACAGATCCTGGGAACTGGCACGGGCTGCCGCGTGCCACGTGCCGCCTCCCTGGTTGAAAGCTGCTTAACGCGGCGACTCATCTGGGATCAGTAACAGATGGACTACCTGTGGCCACAGCTGGAGCCCCTGACAGACAGGTAAACCCTGGCTGATGCTCGCGGAATAAGCATCTCCTAGAATAACTCACCCTGCGGTATGCTTACGCTTCATACGGTAAGCAGCCCGCGTGGCTGGGCTTTAGTCAAACATCAGCGCCGATGAGAGAATACACAGCCACTCGTAGACAAGCACAGACACACACACACACGCTCACACGGCATACAGACCCATACAAATATGCAAATGAACGCATGGCCACTGAAAACACACAGACACAGAGCCCCCCCCCCCACACACACACCCACACACACATGTGTTTTGCTTCGACAAGTCCAGGCACATGCTCCAATAATGCACATATCCGTTGGCAAGCATGGGCAAGAAAACTCGCCACACAAAAAAAATTGTTAAATAAATACGCATTTTGGCAGGCTTGCACGCATGCACAAATACACAAAGTGCATGCGTGGCTGGCACATCTTGGATTGGACGTTCTGGTCTGTGCCACTCTTGCTTACCCAGTGCGATGAGCAAATATTTTACTTCACACATGCTTCGTGCACACAGCTGACATTTGACTTGACAGCCACAAGCCATGCAACTGAAACCCAGCATGAGAATTAACTGTATAACCTGTCGCCGCCTTGGTGTCCGCTCCACAGCCCTCAAGCACTGCGCTGTCTTCCGTTTGCTCGCTTTGTTTTGTGTGGAGTGGTGTTCCATTTAATGTGTCCGTAAGACGTCTACAAACTGTCTTGAACTAACTTAGTCCCTACGCCTAACAATGATGGTGGTTGTATGCGTCTGTATAAGTATATGTCTGTATTCTCATAATATGGCTTTACATGCACTGGCTTGCCTGTGTCTAGCAGATATTGTGTGTGTCTGAGTGCAGTTATGTGTGTGCGTGTGTTGTGTGTGTTGCGTGTGTGTTGTGTGTGTGTTGTGTGTGTGTGTGTGTGTGCCAAGCCAGTGGTAAGGAGTGCCAGCACCCCTCCTGTTGGATTGTTTTGTTTTGTTCCTGCTGAGTGCTGTCTGTCTGTTGTGTTTCACTGCTGTCTGGTCAAGTGGCTCCTCCACGCCTTCATATCCATACTGATGCCTCCATCTGGCTGACTGTAGTCTGTGACACATATCACCCTCTTGTCCTGTGTGTGTGTGGGTGGTGTGTGTGTGTGTGTGTGTGTGTGTGTGTGTGTGTGTGTGTGTGTGTGTGTGTGTGTGTGGGGAGGGGGGGATGGACAATTAGCGTCTGCATTGAAAAGTAATAACGATATGGATTAATGTGGGAGAAGTGGAGTGGAGCGCATCATTGAGTGAGGCGAATCCAATGCCGCGAATTGGCAGACAAAGCAAGAGGCAAGTCAATAGGGATTATTTGTTGTGTGCGTCTGTGTGTGTGTGCGCGCGCGCGCGTGTGTGTGTGTGTATTTCTGTTTGGGGGGGGGGGGGGGGGCTAAGCTATCCCACTTCGGTACTGGAAGGGAGTGGAGGACAGGGGGGGCTCTGGTGACTGGGAGGCTGTTTGTGATGAGCACAGGTATGCCCTCCGCTCTGCTGTCACGGGGCCAGCTCCTGTGGTGCCAGGCCCACTCAGTGCTTGCGTACGTAGCAGTGTCGCTATGGTTGGTATTAGTGTTTTGTTTGTTTTTGTTGTTTGCTGGTATGTGCGTGACACTAGTTTTCCCTAATGAGTGTTGGTTTGTGAAAGACAAGATAAAACCCAGCGGAGAGTTACACGGGGGGGGGGGGGAGAGAAAGGACGGGGCCGGCCAGGGGGTGGGATGAACCGGTGAATGGATGGAGGGATGGATGTATGAATGGATGATGGAGGAGGGCGTCGTCGCCTACAGGGAGAGACTTGGCAGCCCGCCAAACTGTTGTGTCTCTCTAACTCTCTCCATTTTGCTCCCTCACTCACCACCCCCTCCACCTCCCCCGCCAGCCCTCCCAGGCTCTGGATCCTGCTGTCCCATGGGAGACGGGCCCTTGGCAGTGCCAGGGCTGGGGGCCAGGGGCCCTTGCCAGCTGGGCAAACACTCAAGATGTTGACAGAATAAACACCTTGCAAATAGAAGGAGAGAAGACGGAGCACAGTCCGCCAGACGCATTGAACACTGCATATCAGAATATATCAGCAGCTACTGCGAGTCATACTCGCTCATTGTGCTCTGTTTGTTTGTGTGTGGGCTCTGCTGTGCTCTGGTTTACATTCTTTGGAGTAAAGTATGGAGCGCTGCTTGTTTCACTAGCCTCTAGCCTCTGTTCACCTCTAGCCTCTGTTCACCTCTAGCCTCTGTTCACCTCTAGCCTCTGTTCACTTCTAGCCTCTGTTCACCTCTAGCCTCTGCTCCATTACATTTTGTTCCACTATAGCCTCTGTTCCTTTGGCCTCTATTTTACCAGCCTCTGTTCCACTGTAGCCTCTGTTCCACTGTAGCCTCTGTTCCACTGTAGCCTCGGTTCCACTGTAGCCTCCGTCTCACTGTAGCCTCTGTTCCACTATAGCCTCTGTTCCTTTGGCCTCTATTTTACCAGCCTCTGTTCCACTGTAGCCTCTGTTCCACTGTAGCCTCTGTTCCACTGTAGCCTCTGTTCCACTGTAGCCTCTGTTCCACTGTAGCCTCTGTTCCACTGTAGCCTCTGTTCCACTGTAGCCTCTGTTCCACTGTAGCCTCTGTTCCACTGTAGCCTCTGTTCCACTGTAGCCTCTGTTCCACTGTAGCCTCTGTTCCACTGTAGCCTCTGTTCCACTGTAGCCTCTGTCTTACTGTAGCCTCTGTTCCACTGTAGCCTCTGTTCCACTGTAGCCTCTGTTCCACTGTAGCCTCTGTTCCACTGTAGCCTCTGTTCCACTGTAGCCTCTGTTCCACTGTAGCCTCTGTTCCACTGTAGCCTCTGTTCCACTGTAGCCTCTGTTCCACTGTAGCCTCTGTTCCACTTGTAGCCTCTGTTCCACTGTAGCCTCTGTTCCACTGTAGCCTCTCCTCCACTGTAGCCTCTGTTCCACTGTAGCCTCTGTTCCACTGTAGCCTCTGTTCCACTGGTAGCCTCTGTTCTTCCCCTAGCCTCTGTTCCACTGTAGCCTCTGTTCCACTGTAGCCTCTGTTCCACTGTAGCCTCTGTTCCACTGTAGCCTCTGTTCCACTGTAGCCTCTGTTCCACTGTAGCCTCTGTTCCACTGTAGCCTCTGTTCCACTGTAGCCTCTGTTCCACTGTAGCCTCTGTTCCATTGTAGCCTCCGTTCCACTGTAGCCTCTGTTCCACCCTAGCCCCTTTTCAAATATCGACTGTATTTCCACTGTAGCCTCTAGCCTAATATAGCCCCTGTCTAGTTTAGTAAATTGTTCATAAATTCCATCAACATTCGTCAATAGACCATACATATATCTTCATATTTTTGCTAAATTATTTACCAATAAAAGTATATACTTGTTAATTTAATAACGATAGCTTCAGCAACTCACAACTGCCTTAGACTTGGGGAAAAACCACCAGAGAACTTGGGAGATATCTTAGACTGAGCCTGAAGGTGAGCTCCGACCATGGCTTTATATTGCGTGTAAACTGCAGTCATTCTTCCAGTCTACCCAGACACTAAGTGTAGAGCTACAAAGGAAAGGTTATGCTCTTACTATCCATTCCCATGCATGTTAATACAAGTTTATCCCAGACATAAATGTTAGTGCCTGGTTCTATCAGTAATAATAATAATAATAATAATATGTTTATTTTATATAGTGCCTTTCTAACACTCAAGGTTGCTTTACATTATCATGAGCACACACAGAACAAGACAGCACAAAAAAAAAATAATAATAATAATCTGCACAGAGAGTCTATGCATGTTGGTAGAAAAGCCGAAGTGTTCTTGGAACAGAAAGGTCTTGAGGTGAGCTTTAGAGAGAGCGAACGAGGGACAGTCACGGAGGGATGAGGACGGGAGTTGCAGAGTTTGGGGGGCCATGACGCTGCAAGACCTGCCAGTAATGGTGTGTTTTGGGCTGAAACCTGAACTAAGGCCTCATTTTAATTTTCTCACATATCTTGTATGTTTACATGGAGGGTGGATAGTCCTCTTGATTTATTCACCAAACCATTCTCCTGCATTACACCTTAATTCATATGCTGATATAGATGTGAGAGCTGGGCGGTATGTGTGTGTGTGTGTGTGTGTGTGTGTGTGTGTGTGTGTGTGTGTGTGTGTGTGTGTGTGTGTGTGTGTGTGTGTGTGTGTGTGTGTGTGTGTGTGTGTGTGTGTGTGTGTGTGTGTGTGTGTGTGTGTGTGTGTGTGTGTGTGTGTGTGTGTGTGTGTGTGTGGGTTGTTGTTGGGAGCCTTCAGGATACACAGACCTACCAGCGCTGTGGACTAAGCGCTACAGCATGAAAGCCGACAGACTATTTTAGGCATCACATCACTGTTTTCTGTGCATCCTTTATTCCCTGTCATCAAATATATTCATCATATGATCACAACCAGCTAAGAATCAGAAAATCGGTCATCTTCTAACTGCTGTTTAATGTTGGCCTGCACGTTTACAGTTTTCAGTAGTTGCATCCTTAAATGATTTCATTACATCCTTGATAGTATCCATAAATTGCTTGTGTTGTATCCATTTTACATATCAAGCCACAGCAGTTATCCAGAGTAATAATCAATGGTATATTCCAAACTTTCATTCATTTGTAAAGTGGAATTTGGCTGTGTAAAAGGAAAATGTCTAGGTATTTCAACCTTGACCCTATTCTATTTTCAGTTTATTTTGGGTCCAAGGGACTAATGCGTACCACATTTATGCTATTGGTCGAGTATTGAGAGAGAACAATGCAGTTGTAATCGGCAAAAATGGGCTACAAAGTAATCCTTTGGGGCACCCTGCTATTGCACCTCCTCTAAACGGGCTTGTTTTTCCTACTCACCGGCTCACATTATATTCTTACATATTGAAAGGAGCCCTAAAGAGAAATAAAACACATTTCCTTCTCTTTCGCTTGACCCGGTGTGTTTGTTCTTGTGTCCAACCCAGTCTTGCTGAACAATAAACAACAGTTTCTGTAGTCCAACAAACCCTCCTCTCTCCAGAACTCTCTCAGCTTTCCACCGTACTCTACCTGCAACAACTCAACTCTTGCAATACTTCTCATTGAGTGAGACTTGGTTTGACACCACAGCAGACCGTGATCAAGCGAAAGGTAAAGTAACAAGTTTATTTTCTCTGTAGATATCCTTGCCCATAATGTTAGAATCTAATCTGAGCCTTTCATGGGCATGTTTTTGACATCTGAATAAAGGGATTCATATTGTACTGTATTGTTGTTATGTAATAATAGTATAACGCACCTTAGTAATGCGTTTTAGCTTGTTTAGCTTGGTTATTGCGATAATTGATTAAGAATGAATTGGTTCAGTTTGGGGATGGAGCTAACTCATCCCTACTTATCCCCCGGTTGCTTTCATCGGGGAGTGGGATTGTTGGCCAGGGTTATGTCATGGTTGACTCAGGTCACAGGTCACGAGAATGTTAGTAAAGGCCATTTAGCAGGGTCAGCCTTCAACATCTAACCGCTCTCTGTTAGTTTCTGTCATCGTTCGTGTTTGTCAGTGCTACATCATTTGTACTTAAAATCGCTAAAACGCAAATTCAACGCCTGACTTGAACCCCGATTGGCCAGTGAGCTCATAGGGGAGGGGCATGGGATGTGGGGAGTAGCGATTTGCAGCAGCTGAGACTTTGCATTCAAATAGCGAAAGCAGGGTCCAACTGAAAGGGGAGGGGCAGTTGGTGCACTTGTAAGGAGGGGGGGCGGCGGCGGCGGGGGGGGTAATCGTATCCCCTCAGCCAGGACCCTGACTTGTTCCTGAATAGCTAATGTGGCCCAGGACCAGAGGAGTGAGCTGTCTTTTGTTTTGTGAAGTCTGCCACGATAAACTGCAGCCTGCAAAATGCCTTCCAGACCCCCCCCTCCCCCAGCCTCTCCATGCCCCACACCGGACCCACACCTCCTCCCCCCACCCCTATGACCCGGCTCAATGTGTGTGAATAAGCAAAGGCTCTGAGTTTCTGACATACACCAGAATATTACATGAGCACACAAAGACACACACACACACACACACACACACACACACACACACACACACACACACACACACACACACACACACACACACACACACACACACACACACACACACACACACACACACACACACACACACACACACACACACACACACACACACACCCACATCCCTCAGACCTGGACACACAGGAACACACATATTCCTCTCGGGAATGTTGGAAATGCTGGCTTGAGCTGTGTCCAACGTACCTGAGGCGGTGCTGTTGCCATGGTAATGGCTCTGGGGTAGACTGGCACGTTGACGCGCAAACACTCAGGAGAAATGCGTGTGAGTATGCGAACCCACCACACTTGCAAACACACACACACACACACACACACACACACACACACACACACACACACACACACACACACACACACACACACACACACACACACACACACACACACACACACACACACACACACACACACAGCCACATGAACACACTAACACACACACACACACACACACACAAACACAAACCCACACATCTATGTGATGCAGGCCCCCCACCCCCGATACAAACACGCAGACATCTTGTGTTCACGTGATTGTTCAGATCCCATCCACCCGCTGGTTAAAGCCCTATATTCAGTGTATGTACGGTTGACACGCAAATTGAGCAAAAGAGATGCCAATCTCCACGCCTCAACTCTATAGGCTAGCGACTTGCACCACATAGTTAATCACGATTGAAGGTAACCTTGAGTGACAACAGTGTTTTGGTAACTGGGATGCAGGCATGCCAACTAGCCCTATAATAGGGAGCCTCATTATTGATTTTTTTATATTCCTTTTTTTATATTATACTCTTTTTAAATATTTATTTGGTTGGAGAGATGTTACCTGATTATCCATCCTCATCACATCCAATATGGGGACACCTACAAAGGGTATATAATAATGGGTTTGGATTGCGTTTGAATTGTGTGTGAAAATGCATAACAGCCTTCCAGTATGTCAGAACAAGGTTTGTCCCATGGTCACCTACATATTCTTTGTACTCTCCCCCCCCTCTCTCTCTCTCTCTCTCTCTCTCTCTCTCTCTCTCTCTCTCTCTCTCTCTCTCTCTCTCTCTCTCTCTCTCTCTCTCTCTCTCTCTCTCTCTCTCTCTCTCTCTCTCTCTCTCTCTCTCTCTCTCTCTCTCTCTCTCTCTCTCGTCTCTCTCTCTCTCTCTCTGCTCACTCCCCCACCTCCCTCCCTACTGTGGGTCTCAGTCGCCCTTTGTCTTGTGTTTCCCATCTGTGTTTGCAGCGTGTGAAGTCGGACAGCCTTTGAAGGGTTTATTAAGCCCCGCCGGTCGTCTCCACTAGATAGCGGAGCCCAGTCGATTGGCCTGAAAGCCGTCGGCCCAGAGAACAGCCAACAGCCGCCCAGCCCGGCACAGGCAACATTTTCAGCAATCCCTAACATCACAAACACATCACACACTTATGTAAGAGGGCTATGGGTCGTGCACAAACCGCCATCACCACCTTGTCCATGCTGCCTGGATGGACAAGGTAAGGAGAAATCCTTTCTTTGTCCACCCCCCGCAAACTGTTGAAATACAAGGTTTAAGTGAGAATGTTGCTAAAATTGTTTTTTTTAATCCAAATGTCTTCAAGGCCTTCTGGAATAGCTAGGACCTACCTGAAAGGGTGTTTATATGCAGGAAAATAGGGTTAAATTGTTGAAAATGTTTGCAGGGGAGACCCTTGGACACACACACACACACACACACACACACACACACACACACACACACACACACACACACACACACACACACACACACACACACACACACACACACACACACACACACACACACACACACACACACACACCGTTATAATGCTTCCAATCTCCTCACTAAGTTCACAATACTGTTTTGACTATTTGGACAGCAAGCTGTTTTTCTGCGGCCCTGGACTTTTGGGCTTTGCCTGTGGATTATTGTAAGAGCAAACTAACAAGCCCCTGTGCACTGGAGAGGAGAGCCTCCCAATTCATCCACAGGAGTCAACGGAGAACTCGCCATGTTGGCTCTCTTCTTAGTTTGCTGGTAGTTTGCCGGCAATGCCTGGACTCTGGATTTTTGTGTGATTTTTAATTTGCTGAAAATACTGCTTGAAGCCTTTCAGTTCGTCATTGGCGGCACCTGTTGTTCACAAAATCCTATTATACTGTTTAATCTGAAAGTTGCTCAAAACGGTAAAAACAAAATCGTTCTCACGACCCCAACTTGAGTCTCCATGTGTTTAATGGGTTAAACACATGGAGACAATGGACAGAACTGCCAATTCTACCATGTCCTGTTATCACCATCTCTGGAGTTCTGTTTTTACCTACGGCATCCATAAATGGACATAAGCAAAGCAAGTAAAGGCAATCTCATGTATCCTGACCACGTCGTTCATATGAAAGAACGCTCCATGGATGTATTGTAAGAATGTGTGTCTTTGTGTGTGTACGTATGTACGCATGTGTATGCATGTGTATATGTATATGTTAGTGTCTGTTTGTGTGTGTGTGTGTGTGTGTGTGTGTGTGTGTGTGTGTGTGTGTGTGTGTGTGTGTGTGTGTGTGTGTGTGTGTGTGTGTGTGTGTGTGTGTGTGTGTGTTGTGTGTGTGTGTGTGTGTGTGTGTGTGTGTGTGTGTGTGTGTGTGTGTGTGTGTGTGTGTATTTGTTTGTATGCCCGCAGTGTGAGGGTTTTTGTGTGCCTGCTCACACATACACACATGCAGCTAGCCTGACCTCACAGTAAGAAGTGATACATTGTGGTTTGTGGGTGGAGAGAGAGGTTGACTGGCCGCGGCACAGCATGGCCCACAGCTTTAGTGTTAAGGGCATGGGCAGTGGCCACCACCCTGCCCTTCTGCCAGCCTGCCTGCTCAACCATCTGACACACATTCACACCTCGCCCTGGTAGGCACTGCCTCTCTGCCACTCTGCCCCCACGGAGCACGGGGCTTTTGGAGCACACAGGCAGACTGCACTGGTGTGGAAGTCTCTCCCTCTCTCTCTCTCTCTCTCTCTCTCTCTCTCTCTCTCTCTCTCTCTCTCTCTCTCTCTCTCTCCTCTCTCTCTCTCTCTCTCTCTCTCTCTCTCTCTCTCTCTCTCTCTCTCTCTCCCTCTCCATCCTTTAGGGTCTGCTGTGTCCCCACACACAGTCCTAGGAGGAACCGGCTACGGCACAGAAGCCGTTTTTAAAAGACGACCAATCGTGAATGAGCTCTGCTTTCTTTGTTTATCATTCTTTCCTTCTACCTTCCATCCTTATTTTCTTCCTTTCAATCTATCCCTCACCGGTTTTAATTTTCTATACTTTCTCTTTCACTTCCTCCCTTCATTGCACTACAATTCTCCACCCACTCTCTGTCCAGCCCCCACCGGCGGTTTTTCCTCTTACTCACGTTCCTGCTCTTTGTCGCTCTCTCTCTCTCTCTCTCTCTCTCTCTCTCTCTCTCTCTCTCTCTCTCTCTCTCTTTCACTCTCTCGCTCTCTCTCTCTCTCTCCATCTCCTCCTCTCTCCATCTTGCTCTTTTTCTCTCTCTCTCTTTCTCTCTCTCTCTCCCTCCTGTCTCTCTCTCTCTCTCTCTCTCTCTCTCTCTCTCTCTCTCTCTCTCTCTCTCTCTCTCTCTCTCTCTCTCTCTCTCTCTCTCTCTCTCTCTCTCTCTCTCTCTCTCTCTCTCTCTCTCTCTCTCTCTCTCTCTCTCTCTCTCTCTCTCTCTCTCTCTCTCTCTCTCTCTCTCTCCTCTCTCTCTCCTCTCTCTCTCTCTTCTCTCCTCTCTCTCTCTCTCTCTCTCTCTCTCTCTCTCTCTCTCTCTCTGCTCTCTCTCTCACTCTCTCTCTCTCTCTCTCTCCCTCTCTCTCTCTGTCTGTCCCTCCACTCCCCATCTTCTCTCAGCGGTAAGCCCGTTAATCTCTCCCCTCACGGTGGGCATGGCATGGTCTTCAGCCGTGGGCCTGGCACCGGGCCCTCTGTCTGGCAGGCCGGCGGGGATCCATCCTGCACAGGTGTGCCACTGGTGCCCCCGTGTCCAGCACACAGCGATGCACCGGTCAGGGGCGCGGGGCTTGGGTGGCAAAGTGGGTCCTGTCTTAGCCTGGGTCTCCCCCCTCTCCCCTTCTAGACACGAGCCAGAAGAGCCTCTGCCCACCATGCCAAACGCTCTGTTGTTCTTCTTTTCAACACGTTTTTTGGAGACCTTGTCACGAAAAACAAGATTTTGAGATAGTTAGTGGCTTTTTTCTGCTCATTTCTGGCGTCTCTTAATCACCATTAATTGGCTCTGAATTAGCATATGTTAATTAATGATATTTACTTCAAATTAAAGGTATGAGTGGTCCCAGGGGGTTTTCTGTTCATCTAATTAGAACCAATTAGCTGCAATTAACACGTGTAAATGAGACGGCACTGAGTCCAAAACAAACACTGTATATGTACAGGCTGTCGCTCGATCACCCTTGTACTGAGACACATTGACTAGCCATGTGTGTGTGTGTGTGTGTGTGTGTGTGTGTGTGTGTGTGTGTGTGTGTGTGTGTGTGTGTGTGTGTGTGTGTGTGTGTGTGTGTGTGTGTGTGTGTGTGTGTGTGTGTGTGTGTGTGTGTGTGTGTGTGTGTGTGTGTGTGCGTGTGTGTGTGTGTGTGTGTGTATGTGTGTGTGTGTGTGTGTGCGTGTGTGTGTGTGTGTCTGAGACTCTTGCCTGAGTGGGTAACTATGTGTACACGTTTGCATGAAAACAAAAAACAAAAAACCTCCCCCCTTTCTCTTCCAACACATTCTACACCAAAAACAGAGCGTACTCATAGAAGAGCTCTTTGCTTCGCAGCATTACCACTTCGGAGAGTGCTCTGCCAAGCCAATTTGTTTTACAGACCTTCCCTATCAAGTGAAGAAAATCCCGGAGGTGTATTAATTGAAATTCAGTTGATGGCACATCTTGTTTTGGTCTCAGGAATCCACCAGCCGTGCTGAGAGAGGAGAGTAATCTCACAGAGGGAAAATTGCCAGGAAATGAGAAGATGTAAACAAGGGAGCAGGAACAAAATAAACAGAAGTCGTTCATGCGTCTACATTCCTTATACCTTACTCTATTAAAGTATGTATACTGCTTCTCACTCTGACCTGAGGGAGAAGTTTCTCTGCCACGGAATGGCTTAACGCCAAGTTTGAATATATTCAGGTAAAAGTTTTGTTGACAAAGTTTACCAAGATGTGGTTGCTTTGTGGAAGACATGTTATAGTGTACATTGCATTTGTTTCCATTAGCAAGAAATATATTTTGTTATAATGCACTAGGCTAATCTAATTCAGTAGTTTTTTGGTTGTTTCTCAGAGGATTTGATTTTGTTGCAGGAATGGGGAGGGTGCTAAGCTTACCTGAAGAGGGAGAACTACCAGAGTGCCATTCAGCACAAGCTAACACAAAAGCCTCTCTACCCTGCCTCAGTGTTGTGACCCCATCCACCCCCACAAACTAACACACACACACACACACACACACACACACACACACGCACGCACGCACGCATGCACGCATGCACACAAACACACATATGTACACATATATACACACTTGCATGCATGAACCTGCAATTGAAGTGAACACCGCAGACTTCAATTACCCCTCCTCTGATATCCCTAACTTTCCACGGTGTTTTTTCTTCCAATGTTGAATAGATGCAGATTATACTCCTCATTGTG
>OLKM01001778.1:0-2500 GCA_900291075.1 Melanogrammus aeglefinus | reverse complement strand
GTTTCTAATGTAACTCACTTAGAAAGAAATCCTATCCTATCTTAAGATAGGAATTTAGCCTTTACAGAACTATCCTAAGTTAGCGAATTTTCTTAAGTTAGGAACCCTAAATTAAGGTGGCCATACACCTGTCTAAATTTCAAAATATACTGTCGATAAAGACAGAAAATGGTAGCGAGCACTGCGAGTGGGTCTGTATGGCATGAAGACGAGAACATCACAACAGAAGGGTGAATGGCTAAAAGGCCTACCGAGACCGCATAAATGGTTTGTTACATTTATATTTAATTTCATTTTTATCGCATGCAAAGGACACTTTAATTTTGAATTTGGCGGAAGACATTATTTGTACTTCTTTATTACTACACTCATCTTGTTCTCCTGTATTCATTACCGCCATGACCGTAGTAGCCTACTAGTGCTTCTAGCTTGCCGTTTTCTAACAAAGATCCTCCACAGTCTCTGTTAACATTGCTATCCACTCATGCCACCCTGAGTGCAGAAACAGACATAACCTGACGATTGCCGATACAAAAAAATCAGATTTACAGAACAGTTAGGATTACCTAAATTTGAAGAATAAGATAGGAGGCAAGACAAGATAGGTAAACGAGGCACAGGTTAAGGGACTTGCTTCTGTGAATAGGAGAAATCAATGGATTTTTCCTATCTTTGAGTCCCGAACCTAAGTCAGGATGGGAAGTTAGGATTTTTTCTGTAATGAGGCCCCTGGTTCTTAAACCGGACCCGCTACGCATCCTGGGAACCGTGGTGCAATCTAGCAAACCAGCCCTTGTTTCCACCAGTTTTGAATGGTACCGTTGTAACCGAGGCTGTGTTGTCAACGGAGAATTTTGCACAATGTACACAGGAAGTCAATAGTACTACTCTATTTCCCATCCTCTCTTTCCAACCTATCAGGTACTGATGTTGTCATGGATCCACATCCGTGTGACGACACCCTGCTATGTTTTGGTTCCAGTTTGGAACCAACTTTACTGAACTGGTTCTGAGGCAATTACATTTTGGGTAAAAATTTCGGCCCGCAAACCGGAACAGAACCCGTTCCAAGTGGGTGGAAATGTGGTATCAGTGTCTCCAAGGCATTGTATTCATACAATAGGGGAGTAGAACAATATTATAACTGGAAATGACATCAGGAATCAGAAATTTCTTGTGATAACTTGATGTTCCATTTCTTTACACCCCGGTAGGATAATTACAACCGCAGCTCACAGTTTGAATTGCTTTAGTAGTACGACGACAGAAACAACTCCAAGAAGTGGAGTGGAACACATGGCTAGGTCATGTGGAACAGAATGTTGACCTCTGAATGCCTTACAGGCATACAGATGTCAACACTAAACTAATTCATATTAACCATCTTAAAAAAAAGGGCCTTTAAGTTCCCCCCCCCCCCCCCCCCTGGTTTTTTGGGGGGAAATACAAAGGACCCCAAAATTCTTCCCACCAAAATTTGTTGCCTACCAAACAGGACTTCTCAATGCAAGTTTTTTGTTTGAACAACGGAAACAGACCAAAGCCCCTTACATTTAGAGGACATTACACCTTACCGGAAGAGATGCTCTCCACCATTCTCCATTGCAGTGCAATAAACTGGAGACATGAGTAAATACTTTGTAACACAGAGAGAGCTTTTTCAAAGTTAAGAAACGTGACCTTAATTGATACCATTTCATCGAATGTGTTTAAGTTCACAATATTGTTGAAATAAAGGATTTCCAGTCACTTCTTACCAAGGACAGCAAGAACCTGTCGGTACGACAGTACAATTTAAAAGTTCCATACGTCTGCATGTAATCGCCCTTAAGTGAATGGCTGCCCTCAAGACTTGTTCCACCAAACGTATTTGTTTTGAACTCTAATTGTTTCGATCTAGTTTCATCAACGCCACCAGGGAGAATATCCTCTAGTTGAACAAAGCGTCTTGAGATGGAGTAATGAATCTAATCTAAATATCTCTGTCGATCTTTTTATGTATGTGGCGCTCTCTCTATCTTTCTGTCTCTCTCTCTCTCACTCTCTCTCTCTCTCTCTCTCTCTCTGTATATCTGTCTTTCTTCCTGTCAGTCTATCTATCTATCTATCTATCTATATATCTATCTATCTATCTATCTATCTATCTATCTATCTATCTATCTATCTATCTACCTCCAGACCCCTGCTCATGCTCAGTTACTCAGAGCTCCTTATCTAATCTATCTATCTAACCATCCGTAAAAGCACAAAACGGTATGGCTGTACGTGTGCGCGCCGTGCGTCATGTGTGTGGTGTGTGCGCAATGTGTGTGTGTGGCGTGCGTCAGCCCAGTAGCTCACGTTTCCCAACTGGGTGCACCCTTGACAACCAATCTAAGTTTGCCTGGTGTGTCTGTTTATTTTTCAAGAGTTTGCCAGCCATCAGCGGTATAGTTGTCCCCAAGCTTCTGGGAAACAATCCATGGCGTTTTCTGGCTCAGCGTGATGGTCCATTTACCTA
>OLKM01001777.1:87515-106204 GCA_900291075.1 Melanogrammus aeglefinus | reverse complement strand
CGTAAGCGCATCACTCGGCTGATAGATCCTTGATACTGATGTATTCAATATGCCGATGCATGAGATATCCCGTTTCATATGTGTTATTGATTTAATGTAAGCTAATGAAGCCTATTACACATGACTCTTTATCTACTCTGATGGAGGAGGACTCTGGCTGACAATATAAAGAAAAAGCTTGTACCATTAACATTAAGTTAGTCATTCAACTTGGATTTTCTGTCCTAATTTAAAATGTCCCACTTGGGTAGCCTCATTTATCATATAATAGATTCAGCCACAAAACCAATCTTATTTTTAATTCATATCTCCTTTCAGGGGTTTTTTTTGCGGACAACAATAAGGATGTCTCACTGTGATCCGAAGCCCCTGGCGGCCAGAGTGTTACCATGACAACGCGTGTCTTATGTCTTGGGACGTCCAGTTCAATGGAAGAGCATATCGAAGCCAATCACCGTGTAGGTCTTGTCAAGTTAAGCCATGAGCGAAAAGTACAGGTATGTCAAGGAACGGACACCTTGTGTCTCACAATCCTCCATACTTTGTTTTCCTATCTTCTGCGGCTTCTGCAAAAGACTCAGTATATCACCTGAACTCTGCATAGCCTCCCACCTCTCTTATGCACTTATTGTATGTCGTACAACCTGGCACTGAATGTACACACTTATTGCAGGACTATGTTTTACGGCCTTGCACTTAAAAGTAGTACTTGGCTTTGGGTAGCATCTTATCCTATATATCTGTGTTGTATACGGGGAATGGGTTAACCCAGAGATTGTTAGTGCTTAGCACTTGGTTCTGTGAACATCCTTACTGTACCGACAGTGATATACTGTTGTTTCTCGTTCTTCTGGCTAATGTACTTATTAAGGCGCTTTGGATAAAAGCATCTGCTAAATTCCCTAAATGTAAATGTGAATGTATCTTCTCAGAGGACCTCACCATGAGGGTGAATCTTGAGGGTTTGATGATCACACCCGGGAACAGAAGCTTTCTCTCATTTCTTGACAAAATAATACAAGAGCAGCATGTGGCTCAGGAGGCAGAGCGGGGCGGCCGGTAACCGGGAGGTTGCTAGTTCGACCCAGGGGTCCACGAGTGTCGAGGTATCCCTGAGCAATGGTTGTCGTCAGGGTTCAACTGGGGAAGAAGTTCAGCCCTGGGGTCAAGGGCGTAGATTTGCGTGGGAATCAGGGGACGTGTCCCCATCAATATTCAGGGTGAAACGGAAAGAAAGGGTCTCATGCGGTACACAAAGGGTGAAATTCCTTTTTCCAGTGCCCAGCCGGTTCGGTCTCGGCGTCTCGTATAAGGAAAGTTCCTCTGCGTCCTTCTCATATATCGCGTCTTCTCTCCCCGTCTTTGTCTAATGCGCCTGCATCACCTTCTCTCCCATTGATGGTCAGCAGCTCGCGGTTTTCAATCTCTTATCTCACTGGTTATCACTTGCTTGCTACATATGATCCAGATAACCTAACAGACACACGCACGCACAGCCGGGTCACTATTCAGCGCATGAATTTGAGGAAAATAATAATGGCAATTATAAAAGAACAATAGTAGGCTATGTAAGGGATAATCACTGAGAGGCAGCTCAATAAACAGTTTGATATGCCCGGCTCGTGGATGGCTTACCGCCCGAGACGAAGTCAAGGGCGGTAACCTTCCACGGGCCGGGTAACATAATAAAACAATTGACGTACTTTAATAATTATGCTTTTTCTTATTGGTATTGCATGCTTATTAAATGTATACTCTGTTTGAGTTCATCTCCCTCAAAAAGTGGTCCCCTCTCCTCCAGTAAATAGGACGGACCTTAGCTATGACTTGGCAGCGGGAGGTATTCTAGTCCGCTGAGCTATAAGCCAGAGAACTAACCTTAATGATTGTACATATTTAGAATTCGAAATTTGTCCCAGTCTTTATACCAGAGATACTCTATGGTCTATAGCATATATCTGCCTTGTCTAATTACAGTTTAATGCATTTTTCACAATTTACCAGCTCTTGTTTTGAAGGCTGAAATACAAGCGGCGTATTGATCTACTATTTGATGACGCTGTGCTCAGTCAGCAGTAAGTAGAACTGACAAGTCAGCGGGCAACCTGCCGGGTTAATGCCCTCCTCCCAGCATTCAGAATCAAGCATTCTTAAATGAAGTAGAATAAACAATAGTAGTGTGTAGACTTCAATAGAATGAACACATGCCCTCCTCCAGTTAGAAGTACTCATGTTACATATATCACAAACACTGATATCGCTGCGTTGTCTCTCTAGACAACGCAGCAACACCTCTACCCAACCCCCCCCCCCCCACCTCCCTACCGCGGAGCGTCTTTTCGCATTTACATCAAAATGAAACCGCCAATGTGCGTAGGGTCCGAGAGAGTATATTGGGGTGCTAGCTCAAGCCGGCAATTTACCCCGGGCAGTGTAAACGCGCGGACCATGGCGGGAAAAAGGCGCACATAAGACGGGCATATTTGGCGTATGTGTCTTTTGAGACAAACCTGTTTTATAATTGAATAGGTGGGCATAATCTTTGTCTATGCTTACCAACCAGATGTGTACAATTGGAATGGTGCTATACTCAATGTTCTACTGCATATGCATCAGCAGATAAAGCATCAAACAAAGTTAAAGTCAGGCATCATACGTTATTTTGTTTAGTGTGTGATGGTGCCTGGGTTGTGTTCCCACCAAAGCTCAGACCAAACCTACGCCATTGCCTGGGGTATATAGGACGGTTGGAGGCCTGTGCCTTTAATTTCAGCCACGTCTTTGTCCATGGCTTTCGTTTGGCCATCTCACTGCTCTGTGCTACCTTTGCATAAGTCTATATGGTATAGCGCATACATTTACTAAGTGTGGTTGGCAGGCAAGCCAGGTCTCGGAACAAGCCAACCTCACTCTCTCATGCTCAACCTGAGTGACACCCAGAGGGGTCCACTCAGTAGGCCGACAGGGCCTGTAAAAATGTTATGGATTTTTTGACGTCTACCGGCCCACCGATGCGGCGGCCCACTGGGACTTCTCGCGATATGCCAGTACACCACTGGTCGTCATCAGGAGACGGTTGGACCCCCAGTGACTGATGGAAAGGCCTCATTGTTAAGGGGTCGACTGGATGGACTGACTGTAGTACCGACATTACTTATGAGTATTTAAAAATTCCATCCAGGTAAATCAAGTTTGTGACGTGAAAACATAAATTACACACTTGCAAGTCACGATTTGTTAACAGCAAATCATATTCACATCTGTAAATAAACATCAACAATTGCACATCGTTGTGTCTCGCTGTGAACTGTGACACCTTTGTTGTAAGCTGCAGAGCTGCAGTCACGCGTTGCTCCATCTTATCTCGTGGAGACAAAGTGCTGTGGAGACACAGTTCTCTTTTTGGCACAGTTTCCCCCCCGACGACCGAGAAAAATATCCACAAATGTATCCCCTAAACTGAAGCTAGGATTCTTATAGCCAATCAGAACATACGTTTGATATCCAATCAACCAAAGCCGTGGGTTTAGCAGCTCATTGGAGATGCAGCCGAATAGAATAGAATATGTGATGCTTTTGAAAGGTAAGACGTTTAAATACTCGGATGGTATATCATCAGCATATCTGAATAAAATGTGCATTAAAGCATGTAAGTGGATTATCCCTGCTAAAGGAGTGGATTTAGGGAACGTAAAGAGGTAAAAGATTTGTGTTAGGATACAGATAATGTTACGAACCCGTTATCCCGTTCTCTTATTGCCCATTCATCAAACGTTGTGTTAGAGAAAGAGAGAAAAAGGCTTTTATATTAGCACAATAATATTTAACTATATATATACACCAGTACAATGAAGTGTTTTGAGTAAGTTAAATATTTGTGACTTTAAAAAACGTATGCCTTTAGTCATACGTTGATTCTGTTGACCATTTTGAGTCATTTTTAGGTTACAGCTCTGTTAATTTAGATGAATGGCAAAGGCAGAGATGAGGAACAACGTGAGACTAGAAACAGTAGGCAAGTAAACATTTGAAATAATCATACTCACTTTTGATGAACACTCATCAACAATCACCCTTTTCAAGATACTAATCGTACTACGCTTGAAGGGAACCATTCTCAATAGCAAAGGTATAACGCTGCTGTAATATTTGAATAATCATAGTAAACACGTATTATATTTCTGTATTATGTAGGTAATCTTGTTAGGAATAACAACCTTATGTAACTTCAAATCACATCAGAAACGTATGCCACTTGTTTTCTTCAGTATCAGCTGCAGGAGTTGTTGATGATCACAATTAATCAAGTTCTATCACTTAAGTCAGGGAACAAACAACACACCTCATCTCCCAAAGCGGTTTCCCTTCCAAGCCTACAGGTGTGGCTGAACACTTCCTGCTCTTTATGTTTCTCCCTCTCACACTCTTTCAGCACCAGCACTGCAGGTGGAGTTCCACGGAGCCTGAAGACTTCCTGCAACGCGACAGCGACCTCAGCCTGATCCTTAAGAGTCTCAACACCCAGGGATTATCAAGCCTTTTTCATTTTCCTTCATTTTAATAAACCAGGCATTAGGCTTGCCAATGGTGTGGTATTTTTAGTGGGAAAAAAATGCAAATGCAGTGTTGTGAAAATGATTACCTCTGATCTTTTTTTTTGTCAATGTAGTCTTAGATTAGAGTTAGATTGCTCCTGCTGCTTTGAAACAACCATTTCTTCGCCCTTGCGTAGTCAGCGGGGATTCCGAGCATCTGTACTGCCTTCTCGGAGGGACTTGAGCATCCCAAAAGCACCACAGACACCGTAACGGAGACTATAGGAAAGGACAATACAAAGGGAACAGTCCAGCCACACTGTTTGACTCGCTGATCCGGTCTACGAGTTCATAAGGTGATGCATGCAGCTGAGGAGGTAGAGCGGGGTACCTGGTAACCGGACGGTTGCAGGTTCGATCCCCGGCTCCTCCTAGCTGAGTGCTGAGGTGTGCCTGAGCGAGATGCCTCACACTCACTTGCTCCCGACGAACTGGCTGTCGCCCTGCGTGGTTGACACCGCCTTCGGTGTGTGGATGCGTGTATGAACGGGTGGATGTTAGGCGATATTGTAAAGCTCTTTGAGTGGCCACTGGTTGGAAATGCGCTACATAAATGCAGTCCATTTACCATTCATAAGAGATGTAATTAATGATTTCATTGAGGTTAATAAGTGCATCGTTAAAGTCTAAGTATACCTAAAGATGTTATCGATATGTTTAATGTGTCCTGTCTGGGTGTGATTTAATGTACTCTTTTCAAGAGCGGATTTCTGCACAAGAAAGATTGAACAATGGAGTTGTTTTTGTTTGAATATCTTATATGTGTTCAATGCTTGTATTAATAAGTGCAAGGTGCATATGAATGGCAACCGGAAAGGTTAATTTCATTCCGTTTATTTGCAAAGGTGTTTCTGACACAACACACTTAACATCGCCTACGCGTGTCACCAGCCGCACTCTCTATAGTGGCTGATGTGAGAGTCTACCACGTCGCTTCAATCCAGGAATTGACCTTTATACTTTACTTTACTTGTAGTCCGTACTTACAGCTACTCTTGCAAAGTATGTACCGTTGCAGTAGGCAGGGGCGCTGCCAGGAATTTTGGGCCCTATGAAAGATTCTAATTTTGTGGGCCCCCCAACATCTATCGACTGTTTTGGTAAACATGGCCCAGCATCACAATAGCACTTCAGTTAGACTTTTCGTTGCCCCTTCATGGAGTATGGGTTTGTGTGACTTTTAAATAAAGGGTTATGAACTTACTTTTTTAAACGTATTTTATTTCAGTTAGTGACATCATGTAATTCAAGTAATTAAACTAAGTATATTTATAGCCTACTGTCTTTAGGCAGCAGTCCTTATACATATTGTCCCAATAGCTGCTTAAACACCAATTTTACAACAATGTCCTTCTCTCATTGCTAAAATTGGACTTGACCCAGTTTTGGTTTTCAACACATCAACTTTTTCAGCAAATCCAAACACATTGTTTTTCCACACAAACACAAATACCTATGGAAATCCAATGGAATTTTGTGTTGAAAATAAAGCTGTGTACAGATTCACAAAGACAGAAATTTGAATGTTATGCTAAAATTGTCTGTAAGCAGCTTGAAACTGTACTACAATTGTCAGTTTGATTATTGGTTGCCCATTCAATGTAGTTATAGTTGACCTTGCTGTTGTAATTGAGAGTACATTACAATGTTAAACCCAGTACATGCGCAGCATAAGCCCTGTGGGATGCTTGACAGCCAGAGAGCCCCAAGAAACCTATAAGGGTACTCACAATTTCATACCTTGTATAACTGCAATAGTCTTTTCAGAAGACATGGTGCACTGCAAAAAAATCCACCGTTTCTGCTTACTTTAAACACAAATTTATTATACAAGTAAAATTTCAAATATCCATAAATAGTACAATAAAAAAGATACTTAAAAAGATAGACTCTTATAGGAAACTGATATTAACATTTACAATTGCTTGACATCAACACACAAATATTTACACTTCAGCTTCAAAACAATATGAAAAAAAAATCTCAATTTACACTGTTCATGAATATAAAAGTTTAAATTGCTGAAGGTCTACGTTGCAAAACAATAGCTCCGAAGTAGCCATCCAAATGTAACAAAGAACAGAATTTACAGTGCAATTGCATTACACTATCAATGGATCCACATTGTAGACATCAATAAAAAAAATATACACTACTGCACAGTTTCAAACAATATGAAGAAATCTTTATGTAAACTGTTCTTATAGAGCAGTAAAGACTTAAATTCCAAAGTCTAGACGCCAAGCCTTCTTGGTTGCAAAGTCACAAATCAAATCTTTGAAATCTAGTGAGCGAGCCAACTCACTTTCAACTCACGAACCTAACGACTGACTTATTAGCAATACTGAAATATGATCTAGCCTAGAAGGCACCCTCATTCAAAACTTTCATCCTAAAGCAATCGACTCCGACCAAGCATCCGACCAAACTAATGTTGCTTACCTCCTTCTCCGAAATGGGATCCAGTCGTGGTGGCCGTGGGCGGATCTTGTCCTCCTCCTGAAGTTGAAAATGCACATATTTAAGACACCACCCCGTTAGGTTCTTTTGAAAAAAATATTTTGTATTAAAAGACTAGTTTATCACGGTCGTTCGTCCACATTTGCGGCAAATGTGGACGAACGACCGTGACAGCCTGTGACAATAAAGGTGGAGTTTTTAAATAGGAAACTATGCTAACTAGCATGCTCTCTTGGAGGCTAATCCAAGAATTCTGCTTGTTAGCCTACCATTTGATAGAGTTTGAAAACGCATCATTGAGTGGTCATTGAGTGAGCATACCTTCTTTATTGGCGAAAAATTGAGTGACCAGTTGCCTGCCTCTTTTTGGCCCTCTCCTCTTTCTCCCGTCTTTCCTTCGCAGTTTTTGCCAACCTGACTTCATTTCTGTAGCTATATCGCACCACCAGCTCACACTATCATGTTGTTATAAGACCTGACCATCAAGCCAGCCCAGCCGCTCTGTACACCTGCTGCCAGTGCCAGGAGCATCTCAACATTTCGGGTGCTGTTCGATTCAACGCATCGCGCGCCGTTGCGGCTGAACCATTTTCGCAAGAGAGCTCAGGGGGAAGGGCAAATGACAATAATGTTAAATAACTAACGAAACGTTAATGGAAATCGACAGTTGTGAGTTTTAATAAGTTATATTTCCAATTACACCATTTCTTCTTGTAATGAGACATTTCAAAAAAAAAAAAAGGCAAGAATATTAATAATTATATTGTTAATTGCATCATGCCGCCGGGCCCCGTGGGCCGTGCTGCGTTGGGCTGGGCCCTTAGAATCAGTACCACTTTTCCCCGCCAGGCAGCGCCCCTGGCAGTAGGATGCATACAATAGGAACATGATAGAGATTATACTGATTAGCACACATATAGTGCCATCCACGTATCTTCCAACCCAGTCTCACTAAAATACGTGACACTCTCACGTCACGTCATTTAATCTATTCATTCGTGATCTGGGACACGTAATTTCAGTTTTTTTCGTGCGAAAAAAAACACAATTTCAAAACTCATTTTAAAAAAGAGTGAAGCAGCTACCCTATTTTCCGTTGTGGTTTTGCTTACCAGAGCAGCGCACCTGCAATTAAATATATCCGTGAATTGTCACAATTTCTCAGAATTAAAGGTGAAAGTAGAAATGGGTGGCCAAAAGCTGTCATATTGTTCAAAATTTGTGCTTTTGGCACGAAAAAAATTGAAATTACGTGCCCCAGATCGCGAATGAATAGATTAAAAGACGTGACAGTGTCACGTATTTCCGTGAGACTGGGTTGTATCTTCACGTAGCTGTGCACAGGATCGTAGGGCCATAAAGCACGCTGGCTTGCTTACTGTAAAAACAAGACCAGATATAGTACATAAAACATCCTGGTATTTTTGGCATTCTGCTTTTTCCATACTATGTATTGGGACATACGTACAATCATCATCAGGGCCAACGACAGGTACCTTGGTGTGCAGCTTGACAGTGAGCAGGACTGGCAGAGGGACGAGGGGCAAAGCAGACTGTATTTCTTGAGGAGGCTACGGTCATTCAACATCTGCCAACCCCTGCTGTGCAGTGTCTACCATTCAGTGGTGGCCAGTGCTCTGTTTTTTGCTGTGGCCTGTTGGGAAGAAGACGACCGCACAGCGGACAAAAACAGACTGGACAAGTTGATCAGTAAGGCTGGTGGCAGAGGCCAGAATGCTGAACAAACTGGGTTCAATGTGCAAAACAGAGAGATACACAGAGTCTAGTATTCCAGCTGCTGTAAGGTTTTACAATGCACAACACTAACACTAGCACTTTATTTTTGTATTTATTGCATCTTAATTTTTTAAGTATGAAAGCTATCTGAGCAAATGTGTAGTGATTGTCTGTCTTGAAGCTGCAGTGACACTGTCATTTCCTGTAAAAGATTATTAAAATCATCAATCTATCCTTCTATACTAAAGCTTTTCCTGGCGTACTTAATCGTATGGTAGTGTGGGTATTGGAATACAAGGCAAAAGTCTCTAAGTTCCGCCAGTACTCTAGAATTTTGATTGTCCAATCACGCTAATTTGTATAATGTGAACTGAAGTTAAAACTTTACCATGCCTCCTTCAACAAACTGTGATCTCCCGGCTGCACGTGAGCCTTCACACAATCCCTTGCACCGAGCCATAACGTGTCCAATGCAAGGAGAGTGGGAGGCATTGGGGACTCTAAATGGCTCTGGCTGATTGGATACCGCCAATGGATGGATGTTATGATTGGTTTTTAAATAAGCTGTGTTCTGATTGGTGGATGCCTTTGTGGATTTTTCTGTCTGTAATGGTGGATAAATAGTGCCAAAAAATTTTTGTCTCCACAGCAGTTCCACGAGATTTCAGTTTCACAGTTGTAAGACATGATGGTGTGCATTTGTAGATTCATATTCCCAGATGTCAATATGATTGGTTGTTCACAAATCTTCACTTACAAGGGTGAGTACGTGTAAGTAATGTCGGCACAAAGTTCACTTCATACTATTGCGTTATTCTTTCATTATTAATATCTAATGTGACTTGAGGTTTTGTGAAATATATAAAGTGTAACGTTTGCATCATCTCAGATTTCAGGCAAATTTTTTTTTCAGAAAGTCGAAATCAACCATCATCTTCGTAAAAATACATTTGTATGTGAAATGTCAATACATTAAACCTCTATCTATGTATCTATCAGTCTCTCTCTCTCTCTCTCTCTCCTCTCTGTCTCTCTCTCTCTCTCTCTCTCTCTCTCTCTCTCTCTCTCTCTCTCGCTCTTTATATATATATGCTGTATAAATATATATACTGTATATATGTTTACACTCCTCGTATAGTATGCCACGTCTATTACCCCCATGTTGAGCTGGTCCTTGGTCGACCCTGGCCGCGTAGCGTACAAGGCTGTGCGCGGTTCTCCAGAACAACCTTGAGTCGGTAGACGGAGAGAGGGGGTCTGCAGGGGAGCCAGACCCTCTGGGTTATTATGAACTGTAACGTAGTAAATGTGGAAACTAGATTGGGAGGCAGTGAGCTGTGCCAGCAAAATAACGCAGGGAGTGACAGCATTGGGAGTTAAATCAAAGAGGGGGGGGGGGGGGGGGTGGACGATGGGTGGGTTGGAAGTGTGTGTGTGTGTGGGGGGGGCGGGGGTTGACGATACAAACAGTTGAGTGGGATTCAATTGGCTTTTGATCAGCTTTAATGAGAGGTGTTCCCATACCGATTGTGTGTGGTGGGTGGTGGTGATGGAGGAGGTGGAGGTGGTGCTGGGGGGGGGGGGGTGGGGGGGGGGCGGGGGTTTGAATAGGTGATGCTGGCTGGCTGGGGCAGGCGGGCATGGCTCTCCATCTATCACGGAGATGCGACAAACACATTTGAGGTTATTAGCAGATAATGCCGCGGCTGGTTGGAGGGCGAAAGGAGGGAACAAAGGAGACTGTTGAGCGAGATCATAGGAGGATCCGGAATGAGCAAAAATGAACCTGTGTCAGCGCATCCTCTCCTCAGGGGGGGGGGAGACGGGGGAAGACGTGGGAGGAGGGGGGAGGCAGCAGGTGGGGGGTGTTATTGTTTTGATTTTTTTTTTTTTCACCTTCCTCTTCTTCTAACGGGAGCGAGACAGCCGAGCAAGGTGAAACCTGATTGAGCCAAGGATAGGCGCTGATGAAACTTTTCGCCTGGTATCTCTAATTAGGGCGCCCCCTTTTTGTTTTTATTCATATTTAGATCGCCGACCTTCGAGTGACTGATGAGGAGAAGCAGCTCTAAACATCTTGCTCAAAGGGGACCTGTCTGTGATAAACAGCGGAGGGAATGAGGGAAGAGGGACGACAAAGGGAGGGCGAGGGAGGAGCAGGCGGGCTAGCAGCTCTGAGACGGCGTGGCATATCAATTGTTACCATGGGTGGTGGAGAGAAGACTCGGGCCGCCGAGATTACCGTTTGAAACGGAGCAGCACACGAAAAAATGCCCAATTTTGGTGGATTGCTAACCCAATGCATACAAATGGTTTGGGTGTGAAGGATGGGCAGTTCATTACAGAGCTATCTCCCGCGTCACACAGAGGATGCGAAATGAAAAGGAGTGGAGAATCGATGGCTAACTTTCAGCTGCAGCTATTAGACAAACACGGGTGTTAAAAGATGAATTTTATGGGTTGTTATGCTGCATGTGGTTATGCCCGTGTACTGTGTCTGTGCGCTGTGTTTAAACAGCTTTTGGCTGTGAGGGGTAATATTTGAGAACAGTAAATGACTATTCTAGTTAGGCTGCTCAGTGTGATAAACCGCACAGCCTGCACCCTCTTGTTTTTTTCTTGTAACGTCACAGCCCATAATCTCACAAACACTAATAATTATTCATGCAAAAACAAACTATTTAACCAGAGTCCAAAAAAAGCCCAAATATAACAAGCCCGTTCCAACGCACTACATAACAACATACACTGTGGACGGCATATTGGCCGTCAAACCCTGTGACCGGAAAAGCATGAAAATAAAGGGAAATAAGTTTAGGCCACAACACAAGTAATGAGAGAGCGAGACAGTAAAGTGCTCCGCTATCCGCCCTGCGTCTGGTGCTGACCCCTCGTAATCATTTCCATGTCGACAAATGATGTAACCGCACTGTTGTGAAAGATATTTATATAGACATAAGGTCCGTTTATCGCGGGAATTAAGGGATCAACAGGAGACAGAACTTTACCATAGAATTGATAATGTTTTTTTACACACAGTAGGCTACACAGAAAAAAATATGTTTTTTATGCTGTTAACTTCCAGAGCTAGCATAGTTTAGAACAGATGGAAAACAGGTTAATAACGTACCATAGTCTGGATAATGTTTTTTACACACAGTTCACATAAACAAGTTTAATGCTGTTAGCTTTCTGAGCTAACGTAGTTTAGCACACATGGAAATAGGTTGGTTCTACTATTATAAACAATGTGTGTTTTTTGCGTACTTTTACAACAACACAACAACAACAACAACAACAACAACAACAACAACAACAAGACGAGGAATATTTTTAATCAGGTATTCCGGTTCTATTGTTTTAATTTAACCTTTATTTAACCAGATGAGACTCATTGAGCAGATTCCGGCCTATAGCCAGTTATCAGTGTGATAAAATAGAGTGGAATGATGGGATTTTCCTCTGGGTCACGATCGGGGGATGAGCGCAGGTGTGTATCCGACCGAACGGTGTCTGGCCATGGATTATGATGAGGTGAACAAATTTCAAGGTTGGAAAGTTATGACTCACTAAGTACTGATGTTGTGCTGAAAGTGGAAAAACAGATCCATTTATTCGCCCGCCCCCGGGACGCCGTCCCGCTCACATCTACAAAAAAAAAAAAAATAAATAAAAAGAGCGAGACCCTGCAAAACATTTGAATGTCATTAAACTACCCCTTTGTAATTTCAGGTCACGGATTGCACCAAGGGAAATTGGATTTGCGGCGAATAGAGTTGAACTCTACACACTATGCCTCTAATTAATCCGGGAAGAATGGAAGGCAGGGGCGAAGCTCTCAGAGGGAGGGGCCAACGTAGACAGACGATTGCAGACATTGAGCCCCAAAAACAAAAGTCCACAGAACATTTACATTACATTTAGGGCATTTAGAAGACACTTTCATCCAAAGCGACTTAAAATAAGTACATTTGTCATTAGAAAGTGAAACAACAATGCATCGCTGTCGGTACAGGAAGGATGTTCATGGAACCAAGTGCCAAGCACTAACAATCACTAGGTTAACCCATTCCCCGTATATAACAAAGATATTGCGTAGCATCTTATCCTTAGTACTGTAACTAAATACAACATACAATAAATGCATACATTAAGGGCTAGGACGTTCAACATACAATAAGTAGGAGGCGGTGGAGGGGCAGGCGATGCAGAGTCTAGCTGAACTCTTAACAGGTGAGGTTTTTGTCTTTTGCGGAACAAAATGGCAGCCACAGAAACCGGTCCCAAAACACATCTATGCCCATACTGAAATCCAGGCTGCAGGGATTCTAACCCCCGCCCCCCATGACACACATAACTTAGACCCAGAGAAGGAAAAACACACGTCACTTTCAGTATCAAAAAATAAATAATGAAACCTCCATTGCAGCATGGAGAGGAATTATTAAAAGCAAGCCTCTGGATAGAGCTCAACCCGACACCGACTAGCGGGGATGCGATACGATCCTGCGGGAGAAGAGAGTCCAGGGAGACACTAGGGGAACAAAACCTTCCTCTGAGGGAAACACCAATTTGAAGCACCAATCTGCTTCCAATTAGCCACAGGTAAGTCTGCCGGTAACAGGGAGAGAGTCCTCACCCTGTTACCGGCACAGAGCGGTGGTTTTTCTGTGGTCTGGCGGTAAAGCGCAGTAAACCCCCGCCAAGTCCCTTCCACTCATTCTCCCTGGCCCATGATAATGATCTGATTCGCTGCTTTGATGGTGTTGTTAGGTGTAATGTTGACATTACACTCAATTAACGAACCAACTGCCCAATCGACGTGTGCGATTATGAACGGTAGCGTTAAGTGTTTAGCATCACAGGTGAGGAAAAGCAGAACACAGCGAGGTTTGCGTTTCCATGACACCATACACATTTTAAATTGATTTGGAGGAACTTGTTTTTAAAAATCCCATATCATAAAAAAAACGTCACTGCTCTGCATGCCACACAGTCATCATCTCATCGTATCAAAAAAACACATACCTTAACAACTCTAGTGCCAATCGTGTGCCAGGAAAACGGCCATGAGGTCAGTGGATACACGTGTGTGTCATGGTGTGTTTTTTTCCCCCCACGCAACAACGTCCGTGTTTGGTTGCAAACAGTGAGTGAAATAAACTCAAAGGGCAATGTGTCTGGGAGCTGAAAAACCCAGAGTGCGACTGGTTCAACTTGGCTTTTAATGGTCTATAGTGCACATGGTGTGCAAACAGCCACACAGACTCACACAGCCTTGAGGAACTTTTGGTGGAATCATTAGGTGCCCTGGGAAATGGAAGCCCCCCCTCCTCAGTTTTCCTCCCCACCCCCAAGCAATTTAAGCCGGAGAGTACATGTCAGCACCGACACACAAGCTAGAACACAATATCTAATATGCCTCTCTTTTGCCGTTCTTACTTTAACGTAATTATCGTGAGGATTATTTAATACTCTGCTGATGGTGGAATTAATTAGTGGCACAGTCATAATATCATGCCGTGTCCCCATACTTACAGCGATCGAGAAGTAAAGGTAATTCAATTATTTTCCTCACCAGGTGAAGAGCTGTTCTGAGAGTGAATATTAATTAATTGTGTTTAACCTGGAAAGTGGAGTTCAGATTGTATGTTACAGTGTTTTCAGCGTTATAGTTGCAGGGAGTCTCAGCAAAAAAGGCAAGGCAGACGTATTGTTAAAGGTTTTGTTTGCTATCTTTGTTTTTTTGGGGGAGTGGCTTTGGCGGAAGGCCTTGGGTGCTATTATTTCGGTTGGTTTCTCTAAATTGCCTACCCTAGCTTTCAGACATTTTAACGCCAATAATATAACTCATTCATCATAAAGTATAGCAATGGACAGATATGCACAAAATGTGTACAAACACAACAAATAATTGATCCATGTCCACTATGAGAGAAGACGTGGTGACGCAGAGATAGAAAAACATTGATTGTGATATTTGTATTACGCTATTTGTAGTCAACATGAGAAATTTCTTACCGGGCGCATTTGTTTTCAAGAAAAGGCGGTAATTTGCGGCTAACAATTTGGAATGATTGATTATTTTGAAGCAATGGCACAGGCAATAGAAGTAAGTGGAAAGTGATAAAATTGTATCGCTGGAATGGTTAAATAGATACGCGAATTTCAACTAAAATAACTAATCCACAGAAACCACTACAAGTTATTCAATATAATATAACTGTAGGGGAGCAAGAGGGGAACATTTCCATTTCATGGTAACTTCGACAACGGCGTGTTGAGATATGCAGTTTCTCATCCGTTGTCACAAGCAGACCTTCCAGCGAGCAGCAATATGAATCTGATTTAGACGTGAACGGAACCTTTGACTCGTGCGGTTTGAAAGCATAATGTCACTGTCAGGAATGACAACGTTGTCGTGTGTTCTTCTTGACTCTTCCTGAGTCAGGGTTGTGGTTCCACCTTCTCAGAAGTAAGTAGTATCTTTCTTGCTTATCTTCTCAGAATCTTAAGCCTGCTACTGTGCTAGCATGTCTCTCTGAATTTGACCAACTCCCATGCACACATTACATGTCGGTCATCTGCTTGTTAGTGAATGCACAGCTGGATAATTTTTCGTGGTTGTTGTTTTGGCACGTTTACCTTTATTTAACGCAATCCTTAATGAATCACGCCTGCATGAAAGGCAGAGATGAGTTTTAAATCAAATTAGATGAAAATCTCTTCATCCGAGTATTTGATTGGAAACACTTTTGGTACCTAACACTTTTAAGTATGTCACCATTACGCTGGGTGCAGCAGCACACTGGATGAGAATGAAACGTTCCTTGTCCGCGAGCGGAAGGGATCTTTCCGATGGGAGCGTGTTTAAAGGTGACAGAAGCTGGGCCCGGTGATGCCTGTGCCATGAGGAGGATGGATCATGCTGGCACCCACACCCACCCTCCCAGTACTCTCTCTGTCCTGCTCGACTATCAGTGTGGTGTGCCCAGTGCTGGGGGGCAGATAGGGGGAGGAGGGGGTGGCTTGTTGCGTTTACCCAGCAGATGCTGCGCTCATGTCCCCCTTTCAATTCAATTCAATTCATTTTAATTTGTACGGCCCTTAATCACAGCTACAGTCTCAAAGGGCTTAAAAGGCGGTGTGTTTATGACACCCCCCTGACCCGAGCCCCCAAGAGGGCAAGAAAAAACACCCTTAATTAGCAGGAGAGAAATCTTGACAAGGTCCGCAGAGCAGGGGAGCTCAACGAGGGCCATAATTGACATGCATACAGCCAAAACATTTTAAAATCGGTGATGGGGTGCTGGCCGGTTAACCCCAAGGAGAGTCCAGGCATTCAGTTGTAGTCACTTCGATATGCCAGGCATCTAGTCGCAGTCAGCACAACACAGTCTTTCAACAGCCTGCAAAGAGTTCACAAAGGCATAGGCCTGCTAGTATGGCTCCTACTTGTTGATATAATGCCTTTCTAATGCATTGTAGGGTGGTTATAGAACTAAAGTAAACTTAGGTGTTCTCGATTGGTTCGTGAATTCTGATGTGGCCCTGATGTTTGAGACTATTATGCTATGTTATTCTGGTACACAGGAAATGTTCTTCCAGGAGAATGATTGCATGTGTTCTGTAACAAATAATAGCCTTAACCCAATGAACATCAAAAGTGTTTTCAAAAACAAGGCGAAACACAATTTGCTTTGGATAAATGCAGAACTTCTGTGTTATCTAACTGAAACAAATCGAAATCCGTAGAGGTAAAACCTTTACGTCTTGTACAATTTTGTTATTGTAACAATTCAAGGTTTCAAGTAATTCACGTCTTAGAGTTAGGGTAAGCAATTTATTTTAGAAGCCTGTTTTGTGATGTTTTTTAAAATTCTCTTTTGCTTATCCTGAATGCAATCAATAAACCAAATGCTCTGACAAAAAAATAAAAAATCTGCTATCGCAGAGCTGTAATAAGACAAGGCCTACCTGACTGTCTGCCTATCCACCGATTTAACTAGCCTACCTACATGCATTCACCCAATGCACTCAAATAGATTGACCATAGTCTTCCAGACTTATTGCCAAAGCAAACAAGGCAGTCATAGATAATGATGATTTTGGAGGTAGGATGGAAGGGGGGGGGGGGGGATTTTATCTGTCGGACCCTTAAAATCCAGCTGACTCTAGCTGGTTTTCTCCAGATGACCGTCTTTAGCTTTAAAATGTATATGTATTTACCACGTGACATATGTCTTGGGCCAGTGAAACCTGTTGGATAATCCTAAAAATTCCAACATGCTTAAAGTGTGCCACTTCAAATGAAGGTAAAGAAGGAAACTGCCTCTTGATTCTCCTTCCAATAAGCCACAGATGGTGTTGCCAATCATTCTAGGATAGCAGATCACTTTTCGAGTCTGCCGCTCATATTGTAACATGCTCTCTGCTTTCCACTAACTATGATTGTCAGTTAGCCAAAACAAATGTGCCTTATATTGTGATGGTCTCTTGAAGACTCTATTGTTCCCTTCATTGACTTACCCTTAATGTTCATTCAATATTCAATATTCATACTTTGGTCCAGCTGTGTTTTACAATCACAAATAAAGTTTTTGTCATGTAAACAATTCAGTTTACAAATCATGTAAAAACATTAGCTTTCTCATTTGCCACCAGCAGTAATCCCAAGATTAAAAAAGTAAGAAACGATGATTGAATGACAGGGAAGAGTTAAAAACTTCACTTTGAATCCTCAGGCAGGATTTAAAGGGGTGATATTATGCCACCAGTTGTTAGTGTGGTAAGCCATTAGAAGCCATTTGGAAATCTAGTTGGACACTCCCATTTGTGATGTCACTAAAACATAGGAAAAGTCAGATTTCTAAACGGCTTGTAATGCTTAATCACACTCAAACCTGGTGGCAAAATATCACCCCTGTAAGGATCCAATCATGCCTCCACAAATCTTTCAAATTGCAATATTAGGGAATGCTTTGCGGCAGCTAGCATGAGTCTATTTTGTGGTGTACTTAACAAAACTACACTCCTTTGTTAGCACACTGCTATTGGTTGTAAAACAAAACTGCACTCCATTCAGCACACGGTCCAGGTCATGTTTCCTATTCCCTCCTCCTGTTCCCATGGTTTTAAACCACTATTGATCCAAAGCTTGTCACTTACAAAGAGTTAGCCTTTATATATAGAGAAATTGTATTTCATTTTATTTTCCATCTGGCCATTCACCATTTACCTGTTCCCCACCAATAATGTACATACACAGTATATACACACAAACCACGTCTGAGAATGCAAACGGTGAAAGTATAAACACACCCACAGTAGTAGTAGTAGTACACACCAACAGACACACACGCATGGACACACATGGACACACATGCACACACACACCCACACCCACACCCACACCCACACCACACACACACACACACACACACACACACACACACACACACACACACACACACACACACACACACACACACACACACACACACACACAAAGTATATAATATAGTATATATATATATATATATATATATATATATAGCATATATATATATATATATATATATATATATACTGGTAGTCGCTTTGGATAAAAGCATCTGCTAAAAGGATGAATGTAAAATGTAAATATACTGTAAATCCTATTACTCTTACAAATAATGAAAAGTGTTAAATCCTTACTAAGTCTTCCAAAACCGTACACACACATGCACGCACACACTTAGCAAACAGTTATTAGCATTACTACAACTACTACTACTACTACTACTACTACTACTACTACTACTACTACTACTGCTACTACTACTACTAGTGCTAAGTGGTAGTAGTGAACTAACTTGTGAGAGTGATTGTGTGTTTTGCCATCTGAGAAGAGCAGCT
>OLKM01001777.1:54925-57425 GCA_900291075.1 Melanogrammus aeglefinus | reverse complement strand
CCGCTGTGCCGAGGCCCTGGGAGAACTGGGACATCTTGTTTTCATTACCGCTGGGGGGGGGGGGCAGGGAGGAGGAGGGGAGGAGGGGAGGGGGAGACAGGGGAAGGGGGAGGCGAGGTCAGGGGAGGGAGAGGCGCAGCCGAGGCAGGAGGGGAGGACACACCGCTGGGTGTGTGTGTGCGCGTGTTTGTGTGCGTGTGTGTGTGTGTGTGCGTGTAGGTATGTGTGTTTGTGTGAGTCCTAGTCTGTGAGTGTGTGTGTCTGTGTGTGTGTGTTTATGTGTGTGTCCTAGTCTACAGTACGTGTGTGCGTGTCTCTGTGTATGTCCTACTCTTTGTGTGTGTTTGTGTGTGTGTGTTTGTGTGTGTGTGTGTGTGTGTGTGTGTGCGTGTGTGTGTGTGTGTGTGCGTGTGTGTGTGCACGTGTATGTGTGTGTGTATGTATGTATGGTGTGTGTGTGTGTGTGTGTGTGTGTGTGTGTGTGTGTGTGTGTGTGTGTGTGTGTGTGTGTGTGTGTGTGTGTGTGTGTGTGTGTGTGTGTGTGTGTGTGCCATCATGCCAGCAGTCCGTCCAATGGGACCAGGTGAACTCAGATGGGGTGAGCCAGCACTGACGCCCCCCCCCCCCCCTTGATATCCCTCACACTAAAGACAGTGATAGCGTCCGTCACCGATCACCATCTCTGTTCACAGGTCGTGGTAGGGACGTCACTGGGCGAGGATTAGCTCTGTATGCATGGAACACATATGGGGCCATCTTTGTGTCACCTTTGCACAAGACAACCTACTACTTTATATATTTGCTTCCAACCAAAGCTGTGTGAGCCAAGCACATGACTTAACAATGCCTCCTTCACAAACAGCGTGTACCGTACATGCACAACTAGGGGCAAGCCGGCTGGACACACTGGCAGGTGGGGGAGGCCCAAGGTAGGTAGACTGTGGGACGGGGACAGACAGAAAGACAGACAGACAGACAGGCAAATGGATCAGTGAGACGACCAAACTCCCTTAGCCCTCAACACAGCACACTCAGAGAGAACACACACAGGTGTAGCAGGAACACAGAGACACAATTACACATAGACACATAAATGTGAGCACATTCTACAGAATTCACACGCGCTAAAACCCCGATTGACATTTTGTGCAGAGTTCTTGTTCACCCGAAAGGTGTTACGATGCCACCGGGGGTTTCAGAGACACACATCACTGAGAGCGTCAGCATCAGGACAGGTCTGTCATAACATACAAACCCCTGCAAAAAGAAAAAACAAACAGGTTCCCATCTAAAACAGCCAAAATGGCGGTCCATCGCACGCACGCTACGCACAAGATGGCGCCGTGTCCTCCCGGGCTTCCCATGGGAATGTTGTTGTTGCATCTCTCCCGTGTTTTTAATTGCTGCTATCGAGCGCAGGTGCGACGCACACATCCTGCCCCGTGGTCCTGACACCGCGTGGTGTTTTCACTGCGCTTATCACTGACCAGGCTACTGACCACCTCTCCAGCCCTGCCAACAAACATCCTATTATGTCATGTGTGGCTCTGTGTGTGTGTGTGTGTGTGTGTGTGTGTGTGTGTGTGTGTGTGTGTGTGTGTGTGTGTGTGTGTGTGTGTGTGTGTGTGTCGTGTGTGTGTGTGTGTGTGTGTGTGTGTGTGTGTGTGTGTGTGTGTGTGTGTGTGTGTGCGTGTGTGTGTGTGTGTGTGTGTGTGTGTGTGTGTGTGTGTGTGTGTGTGTGTGTGTGTGTGTGTGTGTGTGTGTGCGTGTGCGATTGTGTGTGTATGTGTGTGAGCGATGTTATTTTATAGATGTTTTTGGAGATTAGAGCTGTCTTTAATGAAGTTTGAGGGTATCGTTCTCTGGGGTTTGTGTTTCTGTGTGTGAAGTTGTATAGTCTATTGTTATCGTGTGTAGTTTTTTGGAGTGTGTGTGTTTGGTGTTATTTCATAGATGTTACTGGAGAAAAGTATTTTGAAGTTTGTGTGCGTCGTTATGTGTAGTAGGTTTGTGTATGCATTCTGTCGTCTATTATTATTTGTTTTGTCGAGTGTGTGCTGTTAGTAACCGTCCTCCTAAAATATGTATCTCTGTTAAAAAACAAGCGTTAATAGTAACTACTACTAATACTGCTGCTGCTACGGCCAGTTAAACTACAATAACATCCACCACTGTCCTTTTACGCCCAACACTGAGTTCCTGCATTATCTACGATAACAACAATAACAAATAGAAGACTGAGATCTACGGTAGCCTGGAGGGACACTCTCAGAACGTGGCTTTATTTTCCCAGGTGTCTTTGAACACAGCAGCAAGCGTGTGTAGTTCAAGTGTGGGAAACAGGTGCTCTGAGGTTCTCTCTCTCTCTCTCTCTCTCTCTCTCTCTCTCTCTCTCTCTCTCTCTCTCTCTCTCTCTCTCTCTCTCTCTCTCTCTCTCTCTCTCTCTCTCTCTCTCTCTCTCTCTCTCTCTCTCTCTCTCTCTCTCCCTCTCTCCCTCCCT
>OLKM01001777.1:35112-50112 GCA_900291075.1 Melanogrammus aeglefinus | reverse complement strand
TTTTTGTTGATGAAAGCACAGCCCTTTAAAGACAGAATGGCTAAATCAAATTATGTAAACAATTTTAGTTCGGTTATTTTGGTGTGTACTTCGTAACCGACCGCAAACATAAGCGCCAGGGCATGGGCACCAAGAATAAGTATTCTGGAATTGAATTCAAAAGTCATACGAAACCGTGTTGTAACCAACAATCTAATGCTTTTTAAAGTGTGATTGCGTTGGGGTTGTCTCATGTAACCATACGTTTACTCACTCATATTATTCATTCATCTTTCCCACAGAAGGTGCAGTTTAAACACAGCGGACGGCAAAGCTGGAGCCTGAACAAGCATAGTTAAGCTGTAATTCTCCTTTCTTTACATTATATGTTATTTAAAGAAAATGTACCATTGACTTATTCAATCGGCTGCGGGTGCGATGGTACGTTCCAGGTTGTGGCCCCGGGGCCACAGTGAAAACAATGCCCCCAGTATGTCTGACTTCACGTAAAATCACTCCATGTAAGCAGCGCTTTTGTCCCATATAATATTTGTCAAATTACCTCCTAGTCTAAAACCTATATGTTCGTTGGTCCCTTCATCCAAACCGCACACACACACACACACACACACACACACACACACACACACACACACACACACACACACACACACACACACACACACACACACACACACACACACACACACACACACACACACACACACACACACAGACACACACACACACACACACACACACACACACACACACACACACACACACACACACACACACACACACACACACACACACACACACACACACACACACACACACACACACACACACACACACACACACACACACACACACACACACACACACACACACACACACACACACAAACAGACAGAGTGACAGGCACACTCACCAACAGACACACACGCTAACACAAAAAAACACACACACACACAAACACACACACACACACCAGAGAGTTTGCAACAACGGCAATTTTGCCGTACATTATCTCAATGCCAACGGAACGGCACACACTGTATATTCTGAGCTGCCCTCACGTTGGCATTTGATGCCTTCTTACAGCACAGCATGGTTAGAATTTACCCATAGCGATCAAGCTAGCAATAACTTTAAACGATGCAGCATATATGATATATCATTGTGGATGGATATCACTCATGCGCACATCGCTGTGTATATTGTTTTCTCTACAAATAGGGACACGAATTCAATTACTTTCGCCGTAACGTATGATTATACCGTTGTTTGGCAGCGCTTTCGTGTTCCACCGCGCGGAGACGTACGAGGGCCCGAGACGGTGGCCTAGTAAATCAAAATGGTAAACGGTCCCCTGTGGGCTGCCTCGGGTCCCCCCCCCCCCCCCACCACCCCCCTTCCAACACGGCGTCGAGGTTTAACACGGTGTTACCATCCGCATGGTGTCTCCCTGACCCCGCGCTCACACCGAGCGGTCGGACCCAAGGAAAACACGGCGCCCACGGTTCAGCTGGACTTCACCGGGAGGTGCCTGGCGGTCCATGGGTCTCCTTATTGTCCCAAGGAAAAGAAATCTTCAAACGCTGTTATCGCCGTAGGTCGCCTTTAACAGCCCGGTCTCGGAGGAACCAAAGGGCAAGAACTCATGGGCTTTTTTTTCTGGTGTCTGAGAAAGACTGGGGGGAAATTGTGTTGACTTTGGAGTCTCCCCTGTTTCTCCTCATCACAGGAGCGAGGGGTTCAGTGATTTTTATAGGGCATATGGCTGACATTTCGATATTCCGGCAGTTTCCATCAGACTTTGATGTCGACCCCTGCACTTTTTTTTTTTTCCTATAAAAGGGGTTTGGGAGGCTGCAGGGTGGTGTGTGCAGTGTTTACTGTATTTTCTTAACTGGCCTTTTCCAAACGGCCGTCCTAGCGATGGAACGCGACGGGCTTAATGTATCTCTGTGTAATCAGGTGGATCCGGACCAATGTGTCTAATCATATGATTTATACAATGAACACAACACAAGAGCACAAGGAATCCTTTGAATTCGACATGCTTTGACGGCGTCGACGCTTACATACACACACTTACACACACTCGCACATACACAAACACACACACATGCAAACACATACACACATACACACATGCACAGACACACACACACACACACACACACACACACACACACGCACACACACACACACACACACACACACACACACACACACACACACACACACACACACACACACACACACACACACACACACGCACACACATGCAAACACATACACACATACACACACGTATGCACACATGCACAGACACACACACACGCACGCACACACACGTCTTCAACGTCGGCCTTCCATGCTTTTGCAGAAACGCTGTGTATGATCAGAAACATTAGACCTGTTAGACCGGCCAATTTGATCCTGGACGCCAGCCCAACTAAGCACATGGGGGAATTCCCAGCATGCACTGTGAGAGAGCATGTGTTAGCAACCAAAACGTCTATGTATCCCTATCACCAAAACAGGAAACAAGCATGGATTCCATCCAGGGAACGGTTGGCGTCGCAAGGACCGGGCTCGGGAATGTTTTTCGTCGGTCCAAGGCACAGTGGTATGGTGCGGCGTGGCGCTAGGATAATAGCGGCTAGAGTTACTCATTATTATGCACGACTAATTCACACTTGACATGTCATGCGCTGGTGTCAAAAACGGCGAAACGGGGCGGTCCATGTGTTTGTCTTTTCCCCGCTTGTGCGTATGAAAGGCCATTTGGAAGCAATTTGAAGCTCTGTTAATATGAGTATTATTTTAATTGTGGTAATTACGGGTTAAACGGGCCCCAACCACTCACAAGGTGCACTCTGGCATTTGACAAGCAGAACACTCGATTCCCCTCCCCTCATCGCGGTTATTCATTCCCTCTTTTCTCTTTCTTTTAAAATCGTTGTTGTCGTGTCGTGAAACAACGCTAAGGCTAAAAATAATCCGGGGCCAAATAATGTAAAATGTGAATATTATTGATAACAGAGCCGGTTTCTGCGTCCAGCCAGCGTGAGCTCTGTTGTGTTCAGGGCGTTTTGACCTCAGAGGGATTGGCCGTGTGGATTTAAGACCTTCATCTGAATTTCATTATGATACAACAGCAACCCTAAAGGAGGGATCCCCCCCCTCAGGCGCAGTCAGGACACTAAATCTACCGTTTAACTCTCAACAGCCCATCCATTGAAGCATTGAAGTGTCTAACTTTATTTATATTCATTTATATGACGACATTATAGGCTCATCTCTTTTTCTCTTAATTTCCCTATCCTCTTTTTACTGACGCTGATATATATTTTTATGTCATTAGTAATAGGTTTATTATTTAATACACTGTATACAAAGTTACTTCAGGTACTTCATTGGTAGTTTAATTATAATAAAGGATCATTCTTACAGTAGCAGTTATACTTAGAGTAGTGATAGTATTTTAATTATTATTTACATAATTGAGGTCATCTTTAAGTCAAGCCGGGGGGGGATTGGAAAGGGAATTAAATGTCTTTTTACTTTGTCTGAATATTACTGATTAAAACGACAATCAAAATCGTTTCTCAAAATGTCTGAAAAAATGTCACGCTTACGCTCTGACAATAAAGATAGTCCGGGGAGCCATGAAGTCAGTTTAAAGATCCAGCTTAAACTCGAACAAATCATACTATAGGGCCTGGAAAACACCGCTTCCAGGACTCTGAGTGTTTTCTGGCTAACCTCCCTCTGGTTTCCCCCTCCCATGACCCCTAAATCACAATAGAGATGTAGTCGTCCAGCTTACAGTCTGGTACAATTTAACCTTCAGCAGACCTTGAGGGTGGGTGGTACAACATGGTTGACACACACAAAGCCTTGTTAAAACTCAATTATGCAAACGCCCCAGCTCGGTGTTGAAATGAGATTATGAAAAGCTGTGCCCCTAATTCCATTCTCTCATTGTATATGAAAATCGTGTTTTCCTTTCGAGGAGAGGGGTTGGGGTTCGGGGGGGGGGGGGGAACGACTTACCTGAAGGCCGTATGAAAAATAGCTACCTAAACAAATCCTGTATCTGTTTGAAGCGGCCCCAATGGCCCGTGGAGGCCCTTAAAGCAGGCTCTTTTTTTACGAGAACTGTTTGTATGAAGTGTATTAGGACTTTTTGGTGAGAAACTGAAAGTGGTAATTGTCTGCATTCCGAGCGTTTCAATACATAAACTATGAGAGCGTCTGTCGCAAACGGCCCAGCTGGTAGCAATTGCTGTAGCAGATAATAATCAGGCTACATGCAAAGCAGCGTTTCATTGACAGGCATTAGCCCTGCGGACCATGCTGTAGGGGATTTTCGAGACATTCGAAGGGATGGTTGGTTTAGTTTAAATAACCTTGGGAGACGGGGGGGGGGGGGGGCAGGGGAAACCACTGGCCACATTTACCGTTTCACTCTAGGAGCAAAACTCAGTCTGGGTCCAGAGTCAGAGTCGAACCTGGGCCTGAGTGGACGGGCGTGTGAAAACAAAGACACACACACACACACACACACACACACACACACACACACACACACACACACACACACACACACACACACACACACACACACACACACACACACACACACACACACACACACACACACACACACAAACATACACACAGGCACACACACACACACACATATGCACATACACACAGTAGTTTACACTAGAACACCATGTGGCAATCATACAATCAACCTGCAAGATTTGAGTTCACTCAAAACAAATTGCGTCGGGCATCCAATAATAATCAACACTTGAGATACAACGGAACCGCCCACCGTCCAGCGCAGTCTGGATCGCATTTAACAAGGTGCACCATGGATTAACCCCCCCCCCCCCCCTTGTACGTTTCACAGGAAGTGTCCTTAACTTATCCCCCAAAAAACGCAGGGATCTAGCCACCACGCGCGAACGCCGCAATACAAAAAAAAAACACGTCCGATGACAAGGCCCTCAAGAAAGGTTATGACGGAAAGATGGCAGAGCCCCCCGGCGATAGACAGGCGACAGGGACGGCAGCTGTAAGGGCCCCCACTTTGATTTATGTGGGGTCACATGATCAGCGCTCCTGAACAGCTGGCCACACGACATTTGATTGGTTGTCAGAAAAGGGCTTGCGGGAGTTTGTATTGTGTGTCTTCTTGTTGATGTCTTAATCGTCCATAAATTATCCGGTTGGCGTTGGAATTGTTTCGGGGAGCACCCGCTTGTGTCTATAAGGGGTGTGTTGCTGCATTCATGACATACTTTTGAAGCGTTTGAATAGTTTGCGGGGAAAAAAAATAAGCAGATTGAGATTTGAGACAGGCGTTTAATGGTGTACAACATTTGCATTGGAAATGAGTGTACATGCGTCACAAAGTAATGTTTCTAAAAATGTGGGAAGATGTTTTTTGTTCTCGGGTCCAAATCGGCTCCGTCCATCATGTTTGTCTGCATACCAATGATGATTGACAGCTGGTGGGGCGAGTGACAGGCCGGACCATCCGATACAGAGTCAGGGGTATCAGGTCAACCCCAGAGCTGCTGCTAGTAAACCAAATGGATCGGTCCCCTTTCTCCACTGCTGTCTCAACAGGTGTTGACCTAAAGTATGAGCGAGGGAGAGAGAGAGAGAGAGGGAGAGAATGGTTTCAGAGAGAGAGAACGAGATGGAGGGCAGGGTTTCAGGGAGAGAGGAAGGGAGCGCGTAAAAGAGAGAGAGAGAAGGGGTAGTTTGAGAGAGAGAGAGAGAGAGAGAGAGAGAGAGAGAGAGAGAGAGAGAGAGAGACGGGAAGCAAGAGCAAGAGCGAGACAGAGATTGAGATCCAGAGCGAGAAAGACGATGGTTCGAGAGAATGATCGAGAGAGGGCCAGAGAGGAAGAGTGAGAGGGAGAGAGGGGATGGTTTTAGACCAAGAGAGATAGCAACGAGCGCGCGCTCGCGAGAGAAGAGAGAGATAAGGAGATGGGTGCCCGTAGATTCCTTCCTGCTTGGAATGTTCCATATGTCGGACATGCATGACATAGCTCCCCGAGGGGGCGGCGGGGGGGGGGGGGGGCTGTAGGCTGTAGTGAGCAGATTGGGTGACCGACCTGACAGCATGTTAATCAGCGAAATATAGCTGGCGTCTTGGATCTCTGATCACAGGCCGGAGACCACTGCAGTCCCATGGCTCCTCATCACAGTGTGTTCACTGTAGGAGGAAATGGCAAAGAAATTGATGAGCCGGTGAAGAGATCTGGGGGGGGGGGGGGTTGATCTATCTAGTGGACGATCAGACGTTCAGGCCACTCGTCATACGGTAACAAGGGAGGCATGGATGGACGGGTGGGGTTGTGGGTGGGGATGCGGGTGGAGCTGGTGATGGAGAGAGGTTGGTTTTTGGGGGGCGTGGTGGGTGGAGAGTTGCAGGGCCCAAAGGGGTGAGCGGGGGTCACGCATGCTTTGTGGCCCCCTGGGAGCCCTCTTTGTGGCGACCAGACACGGGCGGTGCCTCCGTCCGTTTGAGGTGCAGCTACTGGGCGCCACGCAGCTGAGCTCATGAAACGCTACCCACCCCCCCTCTACTAAAGCCCCCCCCCCCCCACACACACACACACACACACACACACACACACACACACACACACACACACACACACACACACACACACACACACACACACACACACACCACCCCCCCTGGGATGGGACTGGGGCACGGGGGGCCGAGAGGAGAGGGCATCCCTGCCATCAATCACCCAGGGAGGTGGGGGGGTCCGCGGCCGGCGCCCCCACACACCCCTAGCCTACCAGGGCCCGGGATCAGTCCGGCCGGCTAGGGTGGAGGGGGGGGGGGTGGAGGGGAGGGTGGAGGGGGGGGGGGTGGAGGGAGGGTGGGGGTGGTGGTGGAGGAGGAAGGGGGGGGGCTGGAACACCAGGGGTCAAGGACACATTAAAGGACTCAAGTGTCCCAGCCCCTCATCCATTGCGTCTTGGCTGGCTGGTGGTGGAGGTGGTGGGGTGTGTGTGTGTGTGTGTGAGTGTGTGTGTGTGTGTGTGTGTGTGTGTGTGTGTGTGTGTGTGCGTGAGGGACGGCAGTGGGGTGGGATGGTGTGGGGTGGGGGGGGGATCATGAGGTGAGGTTTGGCGTAACTGGAGACCTGTAGGAGATCACAGAGACAAAAGGGAGACACAGAGATGACCGGGGGGGGGGGGGTTGTGTGGTGTGTGTGTGTGTGTGTGTGTGTGTGGTGTGTGTGTGTGGTGTGTGTGTGTGTGTGTGTGTGTGTGTGTGTGTGTGTGTGTGTGGTGTGTGTGTGTGTGTGTAGGGAGGTTGCTTCCAGGGCAAGAGGAGGAGCAGCAGCAGCAGCAGCCTGTGAAACCCGAGGTCGGACCCCGGACAGCAGAGAGACCCCTCCAGAGCCTGGGACATGGAAACAGCAGAAATAAGAGTCACACCCCACCACCGGCACCACCAGCTCCTCCACCACCCCCCACCACCGGCACCACCAGCTCCTCCACCACCCCCCACCACCGGCACCACCAGCTCTACGTTTGGGTCCACTGGCCCCCAGGCATGCCCCGGGTGGGCCCCGGTCACGTGTTGCCATGGCGCTCGGGAACAAGACGACTCTTCTCTCAAACCTTTCCATGTATTTTTTTCACGTTTTTTTTTTTCCGTGCCGGGAGTTCGACGACTGTCCGTCCCGTCAGTCAGTCAGTCCGTCGGCCCCTCAGGCCGTCAGTCTGTCAGTCGGTCGTCAGTCGTTCAGGAGCCCGCGGCCCGCGGCCCTTGTTGTGCACTCACAGCGCACTTCCACCCGCGCCTGTTGGCAGGCCTCGCGGACGTCAGGGGGAAGCTTGGACTGCCAAGGGCATGGGAGAGCCACTCACACAATGTGTTGACAGACAGACAACACGCACACACACACACACACACACCTACACCTACACCTACACACCACACACACACACACACACACACACACCACACACACACCACACCTACACCACACACGCACACCTACACACACACACACACACACACACACACAACACACACCACACACACACACACACACACACACACACACACACAACACACACAACACACACCACACACACAACACACACCACACACACCAACACAACACACACACACACACACACACACACACACACACACACACACATACTGAAACCTGGTTCAAACCCGTTCAAATTGTTACAATGCTTGTATTGGATTGTTGCTAGAAACTCAACTCTTCCCTATACTGTTACAATTATTTGTAAAGGACAATAGGGGGAGAAATACAGTTTGGGTAAAACTTATTTGCCATATGAGCATTTCATTACAATTGTATTTATTTACTGTCTATGGGCTTCGTAAATGAATACACATTCATTGTATATTCCTAAAACGTAATTCAATTAACATGAAATTCAAAGTGAAATTCTCACTTCCATAGTAAATATTAACTTACGTTTTATTTTCCTGGAGACAAAGACTAAGAATGTTTATACCTGGGCCGAGGCTGAAATGGATCTCTTGTGGTAAACATTATACATGCGCATATACACATAAAGTATATCCACATACTTTAAAACAGGTTGTGTAAGGTGTCTATGCAAAACACATTGAACATTAAATCCTCAAGGTTCGTAACCAAATGGGCAAAAATATGCACATTTCACATAACCTTGGTTTCCCAAACGTTAATGGATATTATCCAACAACCACCGCCAAAACACTCAAACCACATTCATCTGTTTCAATTCCACCGTTGACCAATTTGCAATTTGCAAGCCTCATATATATCTATATCTATAAATATATAGATATATAGATATATATGGGCAGGCGTACTTAACCGTGGTAGTGTTGTTTTAAAGGGAGCACCTGTGTCCCATAAATCCGTAACAAACTTCCAGACCCAGTATGTTACATTTCAAATAAGCGTCACCGGACAGGGGAAGGGAGCCCTGGGGGGGGTTTGGGGGGGGGGTTCGGGGGGGGGAGGTTGGGTCAGCGGGGGGAAGAGAATGGCTACTGTATAGGCCCGTAACAAGAGCCAGCTGTGGCAGGGCCAGCCCTCCGCTCCAAGCCCAGCGCAGAGCTCTGCGTTACGGGAACGCTCTGGAAGGAGAAGCCGAGCCCGGCCCGAGCACGTCGTAAATCGGCATCTCGTTTGGGGCCGCTAGCCCCTCTGTTAATGGGGCGACCTTTTGATTAGCGCGAAAGAAAAAAAAGCAAAGCAGCCCCCCCCTTTCCGTCTGTTTCGTCCGTCCGACCGTCTGGCCCGTCTGTCTGCCTGTCTGTCTGTCCACGCCGAGCGGTGCCAGGAGGAGCAGCTGATGGCGCCTCCTCGAGCTCCAAGTGCTACAAGGCGTTTTAAAGGTGGTCGTGTATCAACCTGACGTTTATACCCTGGGAGGAAATTAAAGACGTTGGACTCGGAGCTCTCCAACCACAGAATGCGACGGGACCAGGGACTTCTCCTGGAGCAGAGTCAGGTGGAGCAAACAGAGTTTGTTAACGTTTAGCCCGGTCAGAGAGGGCAAGTGCCTCCATACACACACACACAAACGCACATGCACACGCACGCACACACACACACACACACACACACACTCCCACACACACCTGGAAAAGAGATAAACAGGAATCAGGAAGTGATGGTCGTCACTTGGAGCAAGGTGGTGGCTGGGGGGTTCTGAGTTCCAAACCCCCACCTCCTCCCATCCACACACACACACACACACGCACACACACACACACACACACACACACACACACACACACACACACACACACACACACACACACACACACACACACACACACACACACAGACACACACACACACACGTATGCATGCAGGCCCAAACACTCACACTCACAAACACACACTCGCACACACACACACACACACACACACACACACACAGACACACACACACACACGTATGCATGCAGGCCCAAACACTCACACTCACAAACACACACTCGCACACACACACACACACACACACACACACACACACACACACACACGCACACACACACACCACACACACTCACACACACACACACACACACACACACACACACACGCACACACGCACGCACACTCACACACACACACACACACATACACACGCACTCACACAGTCACACACAGAAACACACACACACACACACTCACACACACACACTCATACACACCATCCAATGCCCCGTTGGTACCTGTGGGACAGGGGGGTGTAGGCTGACACTCGACAGTGCTAAACCTGCCTCTAAAGATGCCTGGCTCGCTCTCCGTTCGAAATGTCCAGAATGTAAATACCCAAAGACCTGCAGTAGGCCACCACATGGGCATTAAAAAATATGAATCTAAAAAATGGATTCCTGTCGAGCTGCCCGCTGTTAGCACTACATCATGTTTATTAAGGCTCCTAAATCTGGGTCTCTGGAGCTGCAGGGAGCAGGGGGACCCCTCTGGACTGGAACCTTCCACCAGGCTGCAGCATGGATGAGTACATTATGGCACAAAGTGCATATTACGGTACCACGGTAACACGCTACACTTTTCGGTTTAGTTTATATTGCCTGATTTTATTATGTATGTGCAGCTTTTGCTTTCTCTACTTTTAGTTGCTGACCAAGTCCAGAGTAAGTTTTAGTTCAGGAAATCCCCCCCACCCCACCTCACACACACTGTACCAACACTCACCCCACCAACCCCCCCATGAGAAGGCGAGTGGGAGTGGGAGGGAGGTGGCGGCAACGGTATAAATAGCAATGTCCTTTTTCGACATTCTCCCCTTCCTCCACGCCTCGTTCTCCTTCACTCCGGCTCTTTTCCCCACAGGCCAGGAGAGAGGTTTGGGGTTTTTTTCTGCTTCTTATTACTTTAAAAGACTTGACAAAGGACGATAGAAAGAGCGGGAGAAACAGGGGTACACCGGAACCCACACACAGAAACATGCCGGGGGGGGCGGCATGTGGCCCAGGGAGGGTAGAGTGGGTTGGCTGGTCACCGGAAGGGTTGCCAGAACGATTCCCTGCCCCCCCCCCCCTGAGCGTGTCCAGATGTCCCTGAGCAAGGCACCTCACCCTAACTGCTCCCCGACGAGACGGCGGTCGCCCTGGCGGGGGTTGACTCCGCCGCCGGCGTGCGAATGTGTGCATGAATTGGGTGAATGTGCGGCAATATTGTGCTGTAGAGCGCTTTGAGTGGCCACTGGTTAGAAAAAGCACTGTATAAATGCAGTCGATTCACCATTTAACCAGCCAGGAAGCGGAGGGTGGGGGACCAGAAGAGAAAGTAGTCTTGAACCCACACACATGCGTCTTCTCAGCCCCAGGCTTCCTGTTCTCCGGCCGCCCTAGTGGTCTCCCTCGCCTGTAATTTCTGCTCCTGAACACAGGCACTTTTGGTCGGCTACAAATTGCTGATAAGCTTCTTTTCCTCCAGAAAAACACAGCTCCCCAAACTGCCGTTCATTGGCAAGGCGATCCCGCATGTGGGGGGGGGCACTCGCCGCCGGAGCCTGCGAAGGATCAGAATTGAATCGAGGGAAACTTCATAATGGTAGTATCATGTAACGGAGCGGAGGAGTTTAAAAGAACTCTGATTCTTTTTCTTGTCAAGTGGGGAATTTTTTAAATCGAGAGCGGTCTATCCAACTCGGTCAAATGTAAATTTGGTGCTTGGGCAAGGAAGCTCGTGTACAATTTGAAAATCGGAATAAATGTAGGAGGTTAGACAAAGTTGCATGAATACAGTTCTAACAGTCTTGCTTAATCTATTAAAAAAAAAAACGAAACAGTTACAGCAAAGGGGATTCTGTAGAGTCATTAAAATGAATCATCTAAACCAACAACTGCTGCTTCGAATCCAACAGTTATTTCATCAACAGGCTCAATTCAAAAGGAAATATCTCGAACACAGAGGGACATATTTAACCTTCCAAGTACTAGAAACGTTCGCTGTGGTTTGTCGTTCTGGGAGTTAGCTCCAAATATACATTTTATATCTCTATTTCTATGCTATTCATGGAAAAACATAAAAACAGACCAACGCTGGAAGAAGCACTTCTGACAACGTTGCTTTCTGTGTCCTTCCCTGTCCTATCACAACTCCTCTCCCTGTTTGAATCTCCCTCCTGGTCCCGGTCCCGGTAACCTGGCCGTAGCTCCGCCCACAAACACCTGACTAGTTAAAGCTACGCTGCACAGGTTAGGTGGTGTAAAAACAAAGAAGAGTAGAACTTGAATGCATTATAGAATAGCCTTAACCCTGCCTGGAATATCACTTGTTTAAACATTGCAAATACATCATACTTGTTTTTCTTTTGCCATGGCATGTGTCTTGATTTCCGTTCAGCGTGGCTCCCGATTGGCCATCGCCCGTTCGACGTGATAATCCAACCCAATCCGTCGGTGAATTCCTGCCATTGTTGTTATTTCCTGACAACGCCCCTTGTTGTTAGCTATCTGTGCTTCTGTCTTTGTTTGCATGTGCATTTTGGATACCTCCCTTGAGTTTTGCTTTGGACTCTAGTCAACTTCTCTATCAGAAGCGGGGAGAGGCCGTACAGAGTCGAGGTGAACTCTGTAAGTAGTGGGGTTCCCACCCTCGAACTGACCGCTAGCTCTTCAGCCCTCCGGACCTCCGGGGGTCCGTTTTTCTTTTCCCACCAGTGTATCCTTTCTCCTGTTTAGAACATTGATTGTGTATTTAGGTGCACCTGTTGAGCGCAGCACAGAATTCCCCGGCCCCTCGCCTCCAGACAACGATGGCCCCTGAGATAGCGGGGTCCCTGTGGAGATGGTTCTAATTAATGTTCCTCCGCAACAAGGAGCGGGAGGAGGGGGTAAAAGGTGCTGGGGTGTGGGGGGCGGGGGCGAAAGGGGGAGGTGGGGCGCAGGGGGCTAAGACCATTGATGCTCAGACCTCAAACATGGAGGGTGGGGGGGGGGGGCTGGTAAGGCCTTCAACACAGTGGTGGGACTGTGGGGGGAGACCCTGGAGGGGGTGCTGAGTGCTCCTCACCCGGGCAAAGGTTCACCGCTCCGACCCATGCGGGCCAATCCGTTCCAGACGTGGTAAATGACACATTATTGGATCCAGACGTGACAAGGGCTTTGTGTATATTACATTACCAGACACCGGGATCACTTAGGCTTCATTACCCACCACCGCTCCTGCCCCCCGCCAGAGGGGGGGAGAGAGAGAGAGAGAGAGAGAGAGAGAGGGAGAGAGGGAGAGGAGAGGGAGGGAGAGAGAGAGAGAGAGAGAGAGAGAGAGAGAGAGAGAGAGAGAGAGAGAGAGAGAGAGAGAGAGAGAGAGAGAGAGAGAAGGAGGGATGGTAAGATGGTGGGGGGAGGAGAAAGAGGGGTGAGGAGAAGAGAGAGAGGGAGAGAGAGAGAGAAGAGAGAGGGGGAGTGAGAGAGAGAGGGGGAGAGAGAGAGAGAGAGAGAGAGAGAGAGAGGGGGGGGAGGAGGAGGAAGAGAGAGAGTGAGAGAGAGTGTGAGAGAGAGAGTAAGGAGAGGGAGACAGGACGAGGAGGGACAAGAAAGAGAGAGTTGAGACGCAGACTGTAGAGAAAAGGCGAGAGAGGAAGAATGAGTAAAAACAATACAAGATAAATAGGTCAAAAGAGACAGAGGGAGACAGCCAGAGTGAGTAATGGACTGAGATGGAGAGCAGGAGATATAAGAAGGAGATAGCAAACCATCAGCATTTCTTTCCTCCAGGTCAAGCTGAGTCAGAACCTGAACAGAAAGCACGCCCTCGCATAGCTCTCTGTCTCGCTCTCTCTCTCTCTCCCCCCTCCTCCCTCCCTCTCCTTTCCTTTCCTCTCATTTTCTCCCTCCCCCCCCTCCCCCCCTCCCTCCCTCCCTTCTCCTCCCTCCTCATTTCTCTGGGCTGGGAACCCTGTTAAATATAACAAGCCCTGAGTCCACCCTGCCCAGAACACCCAAGACGCTGCGGGCCCCGGCGGCGGGGACTTTTCAGGGGGAGCTATTAGGAACACGCCAGAGGGGTCAGCACCCCGCCCCACTCCCTTCCACTACCGACCGGACCGTCTGAGCTCATCTGCGTCTGAGACCCTCGCTACACTCCCTTTTTTTTTTATTTTGTTTTCTTTAGGTGACCCTGGGTTAGTTTAGCCCAAAAATATTAAAATTGTTATCATTCATTTGCAGATGTTTTTACATAATTAATTAATTTTCAGATTTGATCAATTTCCTATTATATTTTTTCACATAAGATACATTTTTATGATATTACATACATTTTTGATAGTTTTTGAAACATTACGATCATATTTAAAACTTTATGATCTATTTTTGATGATAAAACCCACTTCCGATACATAATGATCACATCGAACATGTTTTGTTCAATTCTTTTCACTAACTGTTCAGCAAATCACCTTTGCGTTTATGGGTGTTTCTCTTTGGCTGACTGAAGGTTGCTGGTGGAGTGAGCCACCAATCCCCGACCGACCGTTGGTACCTTTGGGCAAGGCAGCAGCCCCTCAGAATAACATGTGAACCTAGTGCTTTACTTGTGGGAGGTTTCCCTGTGGCTTGGACGGAGCTGTGCCGGGCATGTGCCACGGGCAGTTGGTACCTTTGGGCAAGGCAGCAGCCCCTCAGAATAACATCTGAACCAGTGCTTTACTTGTGGGAGGTTTCCCTGTGGCTTGGACGGAGCTGCGCCGGGCATGTGCCACGGGCAGTGGAATTATCATTGGCTAAACCTCACCTTATTTGGACGACATACGCACCAACACCCATGCCGCAAATATCTGGCACTGACCGCTCACTAAACTTTCCATGCTTCCCTTCCCTAAACTGCGAGACAGGTGTGCGTGTGTGTGTGTGTGTGTGGTGTGTGTGTGTGTGTGGTGTGTGTGTGCGTGCGTGCGTGCGTGCGGTGCGTGCGTGCGTGCGTGCGT
>OLKM01001777.1:22612-27612 GCA_900291075.1 Melanogrammus aeglefinus | reverse complement strand
GTGTGTGTGTGTGTGTGTGTGCGTGTGCGTGCCTGTGTGTTTGTGTGTGTGTGTGTGGAATGTGGGTACTTTTGGCACTGATTTTGTCGTGCCTGGAGAACTTGAAGGCCTGTAGATTAGCTTGACAGTTCTGTGCACGCACAACATTACAACACCATTTCAATTACAACCTCCAACCATAGCAGACATACTCCCAACAATGCCACGGCCTAAATACGTGCAACCGCCGCAAAAGTGTGACAGAAAAAGCAAAGTCCCCCCGCTTATAGCTCCCTACTTATTTTTTGTCTCTCTTCAGATCCGTCATTTGGTGAAAAGCCGAGGAGAACGCTGTGATAATGTCGGAGACGAATGTGCTACAACGCAAACAATGACTTATTGAGTGTGCTTTGGCCACGTCCCGTAAACCACACGGCAAACCACAGAAGAGTCTAAGGAGTCATTGATGGCTTTAAAAGCTGACTGGGGAGAAAAAAACGCCAATGAAAGAAGGACGCGGAAAAGAGAGGGGGAGACAGGGGGGGGGGGGAAAGATGGGAGAGATTGAGAGGGAGAGAGGGGGAGAGAGAAGGAGAGAAGAGGGGAGAGAGCAGAGTGGGGAGGAAGAGACGTGTGTACCGAGCCAATGCCTCTGCTACGGTTAAGAAGCTTTGGTGGAGAGAGGGTCAGTCCGAGTGCACGGAGAACGCAGACGTCAAAACATACCGCTCCCTTCGGCCCCTGATGAGACAGAACGCTTCTCCGAGCGTCCTCTGAAGCCCATTACACTCTGCTTCATTTTTTTTTTACTCTTTATTTCAGACATTAGTGATAAGCTTTACAAAAATGGAAACTATAAATAGAGATTTGTCCTACTTATTTTTCTTCTGTTTTATCTGTTTTTTATTTTCTGGTTCATGTGAAAACCGTTGTGCTGTGAGATACTAACGTTTCAAAAATCGTTGTGTCTTGTGTTGCTTAACCACCACCCCTCCCCAATGAGTCAGACCTCAAGAAAAGAGAGAGGTTGTTTCGAAAACCGATTCCAGCGCACAATTAACCTATTTTTATCCGAGCCCCGGCGCACACAAAGGAATGCTGGCTTAGGTAATTTGTTACAGAGAGACAGGAACCTTGACAAATCATTCAGCCTGCTAAACTCAGCCGTGGCAAAGTTCAGCAATTAGACTTGTATGTAAAGAACGCCTACTCCTTTTTGGGGTTTGAGTGCGCTTGATTTACGAGCGCTCGCAGTCCAGTTTGAACGCAGAGCTGTAGGCAGGGAGAGGGGGTGGGGGAGGGCACAGGGAGCGCGAGAGGGGGGGGGGGGGTTAGGACGACACATGGGGAATAGAAAATTAAAACAAACACACACACACACACACACACACACACACACACACACACACACACACACACACACACACACACACACACACACACACATCTTTCCGCGAATCAGGCGATAGAAAAAAAATGGGTCTTTATATTTATTTATATTTTTTTACATAACCTTTTATTTACCCAGGGTGTGCTCGGATGCCGGTTTTAGGAGCATGCTGCGACGGAGCCTGACATGCATGTCTCTTGGAGGGATCGGTGGGGAGGGAGACGACGGGAGAGCCACATAAACACTGGGAAAAACATGTTAACTCCACACCGAACGACCCCCGGTCGGGTTCAAACTCGGGACCTTTCTCTCTGTGAGGGCCTAACCGCTGGGTAACAGAGGGGACGGGAGGGAGGGGAGGGGAGAGGAGGGGAGAGGAGGCGAAGAGGGAGGGAGGGGAGGGAGGAGAGGGAGGGAGAAAGGGGAGGGGCGGGAGGGGGAGCCAGGATGGAGGGGAGGGTGGTAGGAGAGGAGAGGGAGAGGGGAGTGGGTGAGAGAGGAAGGGAGAAAAAGGGGAGGGGAGGGGAGGTCAGGAAAATGCAGGAGGGGAGGGTGGGAGGAGAGAGGGAGAGGGGAGAGGGGAGAGGAGAGGGGAGAGGGAGGAGGAGAGGGGAGCGAGGAGGAGAGGAGGGAGAGGGGAGAGGGGAGAGGGAGAGGGGAGAGGGGAGGAGGAGGAGAGGGGGAGAGGGAAGGGGGGAGAGGGGAGAGGGGAGGGAGGAAGAGGAGAGGGGGAGAGGGGAGAGTGGAGGGGAGATGGGAGGGTCGCTTTGGGACAGAGACGAGCTGGGAGAAGACTTCGCTAAATCATCAACCTAATATCCTCAGAGGTCAAGCTTCTTGTGTGTCAGATGCAGTTGGGATAGAAGAAGCGCACCATATAGCAAGCCGCCCAACATTCCTTATGCCTGAAGGGAAACGATGCAAAAAGCCTCAGAATTGGTTGGGATAATTAAATAACAAAAAGGTGCCTGTTACACTTTTACTTGCGGTTAACCTGGAACTGAATCCTGTGTTAATGTGTAGCCTGTATTTTGACAGAGTGGTTATCTACTTCTGTCTGACAGAGATAGCCAGCAAGAGGCTAGCTCCTTACCGCTACGCCGACTGTAGTGCAGCTTGGATATGAAGGTTCTGAAAACGTCACCCACTTTCCACAAGAAGCAGGAGAAGTATATTTCGAATAGACTGGGTCTATTCAATCTCGCATCCATTTTTTTGCACATGGCCAGCAAAAACGTGTCATCCAATCCTCAAAATGAATTGCATGCCCTAAGCAGTTGGGTCAATTCCTAAGCAAAGCAGGAAATCTAACATCCTGATTAAATGTTAAATTCCTAATAGATTTTTAGGGCTTTTCTTAACAGCAAAATCCTGTAGTCAAAGCCTGTCCATTACTCTGCATTCCTTGTTAAAACTGACCCGTGCTACTCTGTAATAAGGCCTACATGCCGCTATCAACACTAGCATGGATAAATATTGAAAGCTACATTTCAACAAAGGGCGTAATAGCACGTTGGGGGGGAGAGTTCGAGTCAGGAGCGTGGGGTCTTACCATTACATAAAACCTAGGTTAGCTTCGAGCCAAACATGTATCCCTCCATGTCTGGGAGTTCAGCTCAAGCCACATGAAGATGAACTTAAACATTAAATAACTACAAAACCTGTCGAATTCGTTGTTGAATTCGCTGCCATTTCATCTGCAAGGTCAAACGGCTGAGCACTGATATATTGTGGGAAATATATTTTATATTTTTGACCATGAACATTTAACATTGGCAGCCCCCCCCCCTAGTTACTATTCAATTCCATATTTCATTTTACAAACAGACATAATTTCACCCCAAAAAAACCTCAAATTCATTCAGTATTTTTATACTTTGTTGAATATATCAATTCAAGTTGTAGATATTAATTCATGTGTGCAGTCCAAGTAATTCTTTATCAATAGACGCAATCACAGATGAAGTGACACCCAAACATTGGGGCTTAAAAATCCTGCTTAATATCCCCATCTCCCCATACGTTAGCATATGTTTTCTAAAAGTCTGTTTCCGTCGGCAGACAGGGGTGTCTTAAATGAGTTGTGTTGTCAGGGTGGAATGGCTGGCGACGGCCACGAGAGAACTGGGGGTTCCTGTTACACCAGCAGGACAAAAGGCTGCGCTTTCATCTCGCACGCTGAGTGCCTCACGCTGCCTGTCGTTACAGCACACACTCACACACATCAACAGACACACACACACGTGCACACACTTTAACACAACCACGCGCGAGCACACACGCACACACATTCGCACACACATATTCAACCCACACACACACACACGCACACACACACACACACACACACACACACACACACACACACACACACACACAACACACACACACACACACACACACACACACACACACACACACACACACACACACACACACACGTGCGCACTCACATCCACACATGCGCTCAGACACAGAGAGACACACAAACACACACACACACATTAACACAGGCAGGCCGAGACATAGTGAATTATTATAAAAAAATACCCTCCCAAATAATTTACGTTTGCATAAAATAGGAAAAGGAGAATTAAGTTTCTTTATTTTCTCTGCTCCTGTGTGTCTTGTCTTGGTGTGTAAATAACATTCATGTTACCGTGTATCAGACGTAAATAAAAATTCCTAACGTAAGGGTTGCAAAAACTACAGTCTGTTCCAATATTGTCATACCTAATAAGCTGGGATTCCCAACAAAAAGGGGAACCTGTCAAATAATAATACTTTAATAATAATGCTTAAATAACAATGTGTGCACCCTTGGGTCTGGCAGTGATGTCACATCTATTTGTCATCTTTCCCCTTTTCACCCCAATCTGCAGTCTCCAAAGCCAAGTCTTCACTGTATGGGGGAGCCCTGTAGGTATCCACACGGTCAAGTCACCTCCATTTAGCTGTCAAAGGGTTGGAAAACAACAGGAGGGGGAGGGACACTGCGCCGCGAGGGGGCCGGCGACCCCACCGTGTGGCTCTGAACCGGGCCGGGGGGGCTGGCAGCTGCCTAGCGCACTGCAGTGTGTTACTGCTGTTGAGATGGACAACACAAGCCAGAGAATTCCATGCCATCGAATTTCCTGGGAACTCTGCGTATCCCCCTAGTCTGTGTCTCAACGTGACGTGAGTTATGGGGGAAAACACACATCGGTTGCTTGTCAGACAATTCACTCTAGGTCAGCCGTCAAAGACATCTTAGTTGGTCGCTAATCCCTTGAGCCCGAGCAGTCCCCGTGGTGAATGAATTCATCACGTTGAATGGCGTAGTTGTTGTCGAAGAGTACAGCTCTATATCGATGGCAGTTAGGGTACGCAATGGAATTAGGTTTTGAGCCTGTTGCTATTTTCCCCGAAACTGAAGCCCCTATCGTTTTATAATAGTTAAGGATACGAAACAGTTCCCACCTCATCATGCGCTTGAAATTAGGCTGAAGCACGGAAACTTTGCTGTAGTGTATGTAAGTGTATGTGTGTGTGTGTGTGTGTGTGTGTGTGTGTGTGTGTGTGTGTGTGTGTGTGTGTGTGTGTGTGTGTGTGTGTGTGTGTGTGTGTGTGTGTGTGTGTGTGTGTGTGCGTG